>WAAB01005369.1:185347-208062 GCA_013389865.1 Piaya cayana
AAAAACTTCCTCCTAATCTCTAGCCTAAATCTCCCCTGGTGGAGCTTGAGGCCATTCCCCCTCGTCCTGTCCCCTGTCACTTGGGAGAAGAGGCCAGCTCCCTCCTCTCTACAACCTCCTTTCAGGGAGTTGGAGAGAGCAATGAGGTCTCCCCTCAGCCTCCTCTTCTCCAGGCTAAACACCCCCAGCTCTCTCAGCTGCTCCTCATAAAGCCTGTTCTCCAGCCCCTTCACCAGCCTTGTCACTCTCAAGCCTTGTTGCAGTCATTAGGCTGCACCCAGCCAGACAAAACTTGGAGCCGTGCCTTATTTTCCAAAATAGAAGTCAAGCACCAGAAGGTGCTTAGGGACCCTTAAACAGTCTGGTGACACTGCAGGGAACAATTGTGTCTCCAATCCATCACCAACAGTTTAACAGATAAGCTATGTGCACCTTCCCCACCCCAGCACATCTTGGGGAGTCGAAAAACAAGGTCCACCAATCCCTTGTTTCTACTCTGGCAAGCATTTCACTGGTTCATCAGTTTAAACAGTCTTGACCTTTATGAAGAAACCCTCTTATTTCCTCATTAACCCACTCAGAATGATATTTTCCTCCACACAGTCTCTCCAATTGCGGAGAACAGTAATGAGTCGGTAACACCTAATAACTGCAGCTTGCAGAATGAGAGTGCAAGGGAAGAGCACAGCCTGGCGCTGCCTCCAGTGCTGAGCCAACTGTGGGAAATAACTCATCCAAATACCCACTGAATTCTGCCTGCTGTCCTGTAAATAGGGTTACAGGCAAAACAAGCAAACTGCAGGTAGCTTAGTTAGCTAAGGGAATGCAGGCTTGAAAGGACCCGTGGCACAAAAAGCTTATTTGTCTGGCACAAGATAAACTGAATAAAACATCCTTGTATCGATCCTGAATTTTAGAGCACCAAAAGCACAGCTAAAGTCAGTGAGTGTGTGATTTCTTAGGGAATGACATAACACGTAGCAAATCTATCCTAGAAACACGTCTGCGCGCAGCACAGTCCCTGCAGACGGCTGCCCACAGCTAACTGCAAGATGTGGCCTCTCTCCTCTCACCCACCGTTGCTTAGGAATATGGTTTAGTGGTGAACTTACCAGTGTGAGGTTTACAGTTGGACTTGATAATCTTAATGCCCTGTCCAACCTGAATGATACTGTCAAAATGTTTCCCTTTGCAATGCTCCTTCCTTCATTTTTGGTCCTCCTCTACAGAAGAGCTAATTTAATTGTTGTTCCTGTAGTTATCAGCCTACATTTTGCCAAAACAGGTAATGCCTGGTAGGTAACAAGTAACCCTCTCAGCTCGTCTGAGGGTGATCTCTCTCAATGCTCTTTTGCACTACAAAAGGATTCCCAATTACCGAAGAAAGTTTTAACCATAACTCAGGATTTCCAAACAGTGAGCTACTTCCCGTATTTTCCTACCTTGACTTTAATTTAGCTCTACCTACCACATACAGTTGTGTTAATGCTAAGACTCTGCACAGCTCAAATGTGTCATTCAATTCACTGCCCCATGACAAGAGGTGGGATTTTGCAGGTAGAAATGACGCCTTGCTCCTGTGAGCCAAATCAGGTGCTGTAGAGGCTCACCTGTGCTAAAAGGGAACGCCTCTCCTGCAGCTCCTCCTCTGCTCAGGCCACAGGTAGCAGCAGTGCTGCTCGGAACAAGTTTGCAGCTGTCTTCATAAAACCGCTGATACAACTGCAACCTACAATCAACTGCAGCTCCATGCAACACTTACCCAGTCCTTTTCATCGAGTTTTGCTGCTTCGTTGTACACCTCAATGGCCGCCTTGTGTTTCCCCAGAAGAAACCTGTGAAAGCATTTCAACGTTTATTTTTTCCTGCTCTGAAACCCTGCTGTGCAATCACTGTCACCTTTACCAGTGAGAAATGTCATTCTCCACCTGCACGGGAAGCCCTGAGAAGTTCACAGTCTCAGAGATAATACAGCCTGGGCGCTGCTCCCTTTCGGGGCCAAGGTCATCAATCGTGGAGAGGCTCTGCCTGACAGTACTAGAGATGCAAGGAACGCACCCAGAGGCTCTGCAGCCTGCCTTTGTCTCCAAGGAAAAAGACAGGTAATCTAACCAGACACCCAGCAACAGAAAGAGGTCTGTAGGGCAGGTTTACACAGCTCAAACCAGGACCCTTAATGCTCGAGCTAGAAATCTGTGCGTTACTTCTCTTGCTTAAAGCACAAATTAAAAGAAAACACAATGGCAGCCAGGCAGATAAGAGATTCTGCTTTTAAGGGTAGCCCACGCTTCCGGAAGCCAACACAAGTGTTGATAAGGAGGAAGCATGTTTGGAATTAAGCAGCCTGGGATTTTGCTTGATGCCTGGGAGAAAAAAACAAAACATGGAAGGTCCTGGGTGGCACATCAAAGGGAAACAATAAAACACCACTCACAGCGATCGAGCCACCTGCTTGAGGTTGTCAGCGCTTCGAGGGTTCAGAATGGAACATGTCTGGAAAAGTTCAAGAGATTCTTGAATTTTCCCCTCCAAGCGAAATATCAAAGCTGTAAGACAAAAGATATCAGGCAAATTAGTCAGTTATCTGCAGGAAAAATGTGCCACTCTGGCAGAGGGGAAAGAAGGGAGAGTACAGATATAACAACGCTTATCTGTTCTCACCCCTCCTGCAGCAACCACAGGCAGAAGTTGTGGCTGAGGGCAGGATGACAACATTTACAAAGGGAAAAGCTTCTCTTCTTCAGAATAAAGGCTGTTCTAAACCCTGCTCGTTAAGATGCAGCCCGGATTTCTCCCTCTCCTCACTTCTGCCGGCTGCAGTTTGCCCTTGACCAGCAAATCTCAGCAACCCCCCCACCACGGTGCTTTGAATTGCAACGTCAAGTTTTGGGGCACGTTTTTTAGCGGACAGACAGCAGGAGAGGAAGAAGACAACCATCCTTAAAAGAAACAGTAAGGCAACAGACACCTGAGGCAGGCAGCTCAAGCAGAAAGCAACACAATCTGCCACACAATCAAACACACAGCCCAAACATGCACCAAACACACTGAAGGCCAAGAGCCCACAGTCCAAGGAAGAGCCGGTGACAAGCTCACCAATACGGACAAACCAGAAAACTCCATTTGCCAATTCATGTGAAAATCACAAACTTCAAAACTAGACCTAACAAATGGAAAAGAAGCCAAATATTTTTAATATCTAAATTTTATTTTTCTAACATTTGTATCCCCTATTGCTTGTTGTCTCTCAAATCAAAATTTTGATCTCAAATCAAAATGAAAAGTAACTCGCTTTAGCAAAATTCAGATTTTGAGGCCTCCTGTGACATACCTTGAACATAGACTGCATATTCGCACAGCCCATTGGACTCTCGGAGCTGTTCTTTGATGACAGCCTGAAATGACAAAGTGCAGAGTATGTACCAAACATGGTCTCACTCATCAAAAAGCCCGTTAGCTGCTCCACTGTCACCCCATTAGTAAACTGCAGCATGGCAGCCTTCAGAAGAACATAAACTCTTCAGAAAGAATCATAGAATCACCAGGTTGGAAGAGACCCACCAGACCACTGAGTCCAGCCATTCCTATCAAACACTAACCCTCATCCACCCATACCTTAAACACCTCCAGAGAAGATGAATCAACCACCTCCCTGGGCAGCCTCTCCCAGTGCCCAATCACCCTTTCTGTGAAAAATTTTTTCCCTAATGTCCAGCCTAAATCTCCCCTGGCGGAGCTTGAGGCCATTCCCTCTCATCCTGTCCCCTGTCACTTGGGAGAAGAGCCCAGCTCCCTCCTCTCCACAACCTCCCCTCAGGTAGTTGCAGAGAGCAATGAGGTCTCCCCTCAGCCTCCTCTTCTCCAGGCTAAACACCCCCAGCTCTTTCAGCCATTCCTCATCAGGCCTGTTCTCCAGCCCCCTCAGCAGCTCCATTGCTCTTCCCTGGACTCGCTCCAGAGCCTCAACAACCTTCTTGTGCTGAGGGGCCCAGTTTTAATAAAAGCATTCCCCATGGATGAAGATTAATTTCCAACTGACCAAATATCTTCTGCAATCTCGATTTGGAGAATGCTGCCTATGGTTGTGCTGTATCTGTGCTTATCGCAGAACACTCTACAATAACTTGAATTAGAGCATCATGCACCAGGTTAATGGAGACGGTTCTTCCTCACGTGGAGGACTACAAAATCTGTTTAATCAGAATCCGTGCTTGGAGAAGTCAATATTGACACAGAACTAGTAGCTAATTGCTGCCATATACTACAGGAAAATGCTAGAGAAGTTGTAGACTTGTAACATTTTAACAAAGCTAATTACACAGATTCAGTTTCAGTTACAGAATCCACAACCCTATAGACAGTAAAGGCACTGGACTGTGTCTGGGACAACTACAAGAGTGCACAGAAGAGGGCAAGCTCGTCGTCGTGTGTGAAAAGCCCTGCGCCAGGAACACTGTAGCCCCTTTCTCTATTTCTCCCTTCATTCCTATTACCAAAGATAATTAGATATTACCTGAGGAAAATGCCACAAGGAATCTTGGAAAGCATCCTTTGCTGATAAGGGTCTCCACTCTTAGGCTTTTTGTGAAGAAATAAATTGAATTGGAACTGTAGCTGAGTCAATTAAAGCCAAATCAACAAACTATGAGTATGTGCAAAAAGGAAGGGGAAAGAAAAACCTGAAAAAAATGTCAATTCTCGCTGGCTGCATTCATGCAGCTGGCAGTGTCAGTGCAGATCCATATTCCATAGTCACACATGACCCCAAACTATATGACTGGTCACAGAGCATGACCTTTGGGAGGATGAGCACTGTGGCTATGAACTGTACACATCATTTCTGCTCCCAGACCCCTCTTTTGCTCGGAAATGGAAGGAACAAAAGGAAGAAAGAAAGGTTTCTGGGCTGGCAATAAACCTGGTGCTCATCCGGCAGCTCTGTTGAGTGCATGATCAGCACCAGCATCCTCTGTCTCTGAGCCAGATACAAATGAGGGACCTGAAAACAAGGAGGAAAACTGAACTTAGCCCCTGCGAGGAAGGTGGGGTGAAGGCAAGGAAGGTCACTGTGGAGAGTCCTCACTCGTAAAAAGAAACTAAGGAAGGAAAAGAAAGAACAAGACTGCACTGCTCTGCCCCTCAGGTCTGTATCTGCCACTATCTCATGCTTTACAAAGTACATCATTACAGGACACGCACCTCAGACACAACAAGGCACCTCTGGAATATGGATGCTCTCTATTGCTCCATCTGCATAAAACCAGTTTCTCAGAGCAAGAGAGGGCAACAGAGAGCTATCTTTTAGAGATCTGTTGAATTCCAAAAGCCCTAAAAATCCCATAGTGAAAGGCCTTGGGCTGAGAAATATGATCTGTAATCCCAGCTTTTGCTCTCAGGTTTATTTAACTCGTCGACAGAATTAAGACATACTGGCAGGAGACCAACCCACATGAGTGATTTTAATTAATTAAAAGCATCTGGTAATTTTAATAATTTCTTCCTTGCACATAAGAGATGCGGAAGATTTCCGTTGTGAAAAACAGTTAAAGGGCAAGGCTGGCATTAATGCAGCAAGCAGAATACATCGTTTATTGGCTTTGAAAGCAAAGAGCAAGAGCTGACTGATGATCACCTTCTTGGGTAAGGGAAGAGGCAAAACAAACAGCCAGTGTTATTCATCTCTCACAAGCACCAAAAAGCTTGGCCACACCAAAATAAGACACAGAAGCTGCACTATAAGGATTAAAATCAACTTAATGCCTTCCCTCTGGGGAGGTGATGTTGGTCAGCAAACTCTTGTCTTTTAATTTTTTTTCATTTTATCATTTACAAACATGGGAGCTTTTAAAGACGTGTTAGAGAGGAGGTATTTCAAAGCACTGTGTGGCAAAGAGGGTCTAGCAGGATTCAGGCCAAAATTAACAACATCAGAACTCACTCATTTTTTAGTTGAGTCTTAAGAAAAAAATTAATGGATTTCAACTAATGTTGAAACTATACTGAAATCAAGGCACTCACAATGAGTATCTCTTTTATTTTTGAAGGTACTGGCCCCAAATAGCACGCTTGGGACTGTCTCTGCTTATCCCATACAAGGTTAAGCACCTGAGGCATCCAGATTAGATCCATAGCTCCACACTAGCAGAGAGACAGCGACTGCCAGAGGGCAACTCAGCCCACCGAACAGATGAATTTGCCTTTTGGATGCACCTGTCACTGCTCAGTGACTGAAGAAGCATCCTCACTTGCTGAGGTTCCTGTATTCTTTGGGACAAATCCCAGCCTTTGGACACACGTCCTGTCACATCAGGGCGAAAGGACGTAGGTGATGTAACCTGCTATGGTCTGGTGCCAAACTCTTCCAGCTTCACTGCAAAAGCTCTGGTTTGTGAGCCCTGAGGAAAAGCTTTGCTGCCTTTCACTGTGAAGCTACTGCAAAGCTGACCTGTCAAGTTTAAAAGAGTACTAGCTGTTTTCTCTCCATTTTTCCCCATATTTTGCTTGCTTACATGACTGATGAAGACATGGAGAAGTCGACATTGCCATTGTATCATCCCCTTGGTTTTTTGCTCTGTTTTCCTGAGCTGCGCAGCTTTTTCTGCACTCTGATTCTACATCACGTCACAGAATCAGTAAGCGTACACAATCAGAGACCAAAAAACCCACAGTCAGACCAACAGAAAAGGGAAACATCTTTCTATTTAGATTGCTAGTTCATCTTCTGTGAAAACCAAGATCTGAGAGGAAATCACTGTGCTACTGATACAACCCTCCAGCTCCATTAATTGAAAGCCAAATTAATTTCCTCCAGCCCGCCACTTTCATAAGCGCCCCCAGGAGTTCTCCAGCAGAGAGAGACAAGTCCTGACGAAGCCTGGTGTTTCAGAAGGGAAAAAGTCCTTTCAGATCTTCTTTGCACATACAGAAACAGAAAGGCACCTCTTATTCCCCTCCTTCTACCCACTGGCACACCATCTTCAACCACACATGTTCATTTTGTCATGAAAACGTGCCATTGAATAGATTTGCTGTTTCCTTAATCCACTCACTGTTACAATTGCAAGCAAACAAGCACTTCCAAGCTACCCACCAAACCCAGGAGAAATTAAAGGCTGCAATGTATCATGCGTTAAATGAAAGGGTTTTGTTCAAAGGTAATGAAGATCTGTGTTTTCAGACTTGACAGTAATGCTTTACTCACTTGAAGTGGTTTTCATAGCATCTCTGTAGTACCAGAGAGACTTGCACTGTGGAACTGTGTTATTATCAGTTTGGAAGACCCTATCCATCACTTGGAACAAGAGAGGTTTCCAATTCTTTTCATTTCCCCCCCACCAAAGACATCCCGAGGTCTAAAGAACTGCACGTATGAACACTGAAGGTGACCAAGGATCTGAGAACATTAAAGTTATTTTACTTGTATGTTCTCCTGGTCCTCTTACTCCAAAAGAAGTCAGAAAAGAGGGTGGTTTGCAAAGTGGGATGAAGACTATTGTTTCATAATGCTAGCAAAATAATTCTAATGTAAAGTCTCAAAGGTGGTTCTTACCTTACACTCATCATAGTCTCTGCGAACATACAGCAGATAGATCAACCAGTTCCTCCTCTCCAGGGCTGGTAAATCTGGTGCTACATGGAAAACATCAAGAGAAGGAGAGAAATCAGCCTGATGCATAGAAAGTGGGCACAGCACTGAGATTTTCTGAACTGCTCCACCTGCAAACACAACTAATTCAAGAACTGCAACTGCCATTAATCACTTGACTTGAAGCTGGAGTGTGGATATATAAACAACGTCTTGTTTCATTTCACTTCTCAAACTGATGGGTAAAACACATAGTTCAAGACAAGACCGTAAATAAGACCTCTTAGCAGAAAAAACCCCCACAAAAGAACTGAGGCATCGGCTCCTTCTGGTGCAGTTACTGGAGCAAACAGCTCCAACCAACAAGCACGTGTACATTTTAATTCAACACTAATGCTGGTTTGGTGGGATTGGTTCTTCCAAATATGCAAGAAGCAGCTTGGAGGAAACAAGATGGGTTCACATTTTGGAACTAGGGTAGGAGAATCAAAAGTCTTTAAAATAAATTTCTGGGAGTGAATGAGAAGGAAACAGGCGATACACACAAACAGAGATTTTGGTGATGTCATCTGTCTGAAGGTGTGAATAATTCAGAGAGGTCAAACTTCATTCTTTGAAACTGTGAAGGGACTGTGAAACATCACAGGTCTCAGATGCAGCGAAGCTCCTGGCAGAAAAAATGTATTTGATGCAGCAGAGGAGAAAGACTTGAGCTCCAGCATTTCAATCCCAAGGAGCTTGCAGCAGTAATTACGGCAAATCACGAATGGATGTTGCTTAGTGATATTCCTGTTGGGTTTAAAAGTTTAACACACTGCTGTGCATTTCATTAAGGCTTGAAATGCATTGCCTGTTACTCATTTCCACAGTTCAGATGCGGGTAGCTGAGAGGTAACCATAGCAACTGGCAAAAAAAGCTATATGTTTGCAAGTCAATATTATGACAGAAGTGCCGAAGCAAAGCAAGGCAGCACGGTCGCAGGGGCTGGGGCAGCGGGTGGGCAACACAGCACCAGGTCACCTTCTCCCAGCCCCGCCAGGACCCACAGCACCAAGGGAGAAGCAGGCTGGGCTTCCAGAAGCACTCCCCAGCCTCCTCTGCCAGCTGGCAGCACAGGTCATGGCCAGCGTAAGGAACTCTGCAGCTGGAAGGACTGAATCACGTCGGCAGGCGTTATCGGTGCGGAGTGTCGTTATCTGTCAGAAACACTGAGTTTTAATCACACAAGCACTGCACCTGCGGCTAGAACCAAACACATCTCCCAAGCCTGCCAGGCTCTCCCCCACAATTCACACCATGTCTAGGATCACTAAGAGAACTTCCAAACAACTAGAATTTCTTCTGCTGATGGGTTTGGTTATTATTCCTTTTTTTAAGTTCTAGAATAACCAGCCAGGTTTATATTAAGATGGAGCTAAGATTTAAGTGTAAACACCAGCAACTTAAGGTCAAATACTTGGAGTCTACAGTGAAAGGGGGGTTATATATGAGGAGTGGCTGAGAGAGCTGGGGGTGTTTAGCCTGGAGAAGAGGAGGCTGAGGGGACACCTCATTGTTCTCTACAACTACCTGAAAGGAGGTTGTGGAGAGGAGGGAGCTGGGCTCTTCTCCCAAGTGACAGGGGACAGGACAAGAGGGAATGGCCTCAAGCTCCACCAGGGGAGATTTAGGCTGGACATTAGGAAAACAATTTTCACAGAAAGAGTCACTGGGCACTGGCAGAGGCTGCCCAGGGAGGTGGTTGATTCACGTTCCCTGGAGGTGTTTAAGGGACGGGTGGACGAGGTGCTGAGGGACATGGTTTAGTGTTTGAGAGGAATGGTTGGACTCAATGATCCAGTGGGTCTCTTCCAACCTGGTTATTCTATGATTCTATGATTCTACAATAACATGCATAAATATCTTTTGGGCTTTCTTTTCTAGGATTACAAAAGTCTGCTCTCATTAGACAACTGTGCCAAGGAGCCAGGCACCACACATATGATTAAATACCTCAGCTGAGAGACATGCCAGTTTCTTTTTAAGTGTTTTGATTGAATTCAAAAGGGAATCTATCTGATCCCCACCTTCTCAGTGGCCAGTGATTGATTGCACAACCCACTTCCAGCAATGTGATTTTTCTTTCTGACGATGCTCCTTTAAGGAAGCCACTGGAGCGGAAACCCCAACAGAATCGGCGTAAGATCATTGGGTTTGTATCTGTGCAGCACTAGCATCACTCTTCGCTTTATCCATCCTCTTGATTTTCTCAGAGGATTGAGAATAAATAATCAGAGTTATTCCCTTTGTGTAAACCTCCCTAGGAAATTATTTTGTGTTTGCATCTTCATATCGGCTAATTATAGCTTAGATATGAACTATCAACCAGGGGGGGTTAGACTTAATAAAAAGGGTTTGAAATGGTTGTAATGTAAAGAGAGAGGAGGGGGGAAAAAGCCCCAGAAGGCTCCTATCAAATTCCACGGAGGAAAAAAATGCTAAAGCATCATCTGTCCTCTTAAAGAAAGGGCCTGGTGCAAAGAGGCTGCTCCTGCTGTGGGCACAGAGTGAAGTGGACTTCAATGTAACAGCCCAACTGCAGCCACCAGGCAGCCTTTCACCCATCACCTCACATTCTCCAGTGTGCAAACTGCTGCTGCCCGGAGCACCGGTCCCTTTGCAAGGGATCAACTCTGCCTCTTCGAGGTGGGAGGGAGCTTAAGCTCACATTTTAGCCTCATCAGGCTGAAAGCCAAGTCAGAGCCCAGCTCTTCCTCCACCCTGGCTTACTGGACAGAGTCTGAGCCCCAGTCCTCCATCTCTGCGACCCAGTCTGCAGGGAACAGGGCCGCAGCAGCTGGAAGAGCCTCAGGAAGAAGTAGAGAACCAAATTACTTGAGAAGAATCATAGAATCATAGAACAACCAGGTGGGAAGAGACCCACTGGATCATCGAGTCCAACCGTTCCTATCAAACACTAAACCATGTCCTTCAGCACCTCATCCACCCGTGCCTTAAACACCTCCAGGGAAGGTGACTCAACCACCTCCCTGGGCAGCCTCTGACAGTGCCCAATGACCCTTTCTGTGAATTTTTTTTTCCTAATGTCCAGCCTGAACCTCCCCTGACATTTTCCTAATGTCTAGCTTAAAGACAAAAAGAAGACGACCAAAATCCGTAATAACCTAAACCACACATAACACGTAGCCCAAGGAGAGAGCAGAAAAATCCTCAGAATAGTAATTAAAGTATTGTATTTTTTTGAGTTTGCAGCAGCCTCCCAAAAAAACAGTCCAGAGCCACTGGAGTGGGTCAGGGGTGTGGGTGAGGTTATCCAAAGGGCTACTCTGGATGCTGGCTCACCTACTTCTTCCAAATCTTGACTGAAAACTGCATGTTGTCAAAGAGCATTCAAGCACACAGGTATCCCCAAAACTAATAAACACAGCGGCGATGACTCAGGTCTCTATTGTAACATCTCGCTGCCAGGAGAGCTGCACCAAAGAAGAGTTCGGAAAAGTGCATCTTGCTCAAAAGAAATCAGAGTGGGAAGCTTTGCTCATGAGGCTGTAAGGGAGCAGGGTTATCATCACCCACCACTGGGCAGGGTTCGTTCTAGCACACAGAAGCAAGACTGACCTTCTCTATTTGAGATTCATTCCCCATTTACAATTAATTCCAGTCATTGGCTTAACAGCAAACTCATGATGGCACAAAGACCCTGCAGGAGAGTGCCCAGATCCCAGAGGGCACACACGAAACCTCTGAGAACCAACACCCACCCAGTCCCAGCTCAGCCTCCTGGAGACATTTGCTGACATTATTGCCAGGGCTACGATTATTTCCACTCGCAGAGCTTGGGGAAGGTTTACTGCCAGGCAGAGCTGTGGTTACAGTCCAAACTGAAGCTTAGTGCTCTCGCAGCCATGTTAAATAAACAATGATAGGGAGGGAAAGGCGAGGACGAAACCAGCTGGGCACATCTCCTTTTTGCCTTGAGCTTCACAAGCTGCCAACGCGAGGAATCACACTGCTGCCTGTAAAACTGGGGAAAGAGAGGTACTGAGTATCTTCTGAACAAAAATGATATTAAAATAAGGCATAAACTCATATGGCTACTAAAAACAACACACCCCTGCCAGGGAATTGTATTTTCCAAAATAAGGTATGAATAACGGAGAGAAAGCATTTTAAAGCTCTAATATCAAGGGGTTTAGATTTAAAAATAACAGACTGCCTTAAGGAGCATCCTACCAATTCTTAGCTAGGCTGGTGCACAGCCAAATTTAACCAAAAGCTCTCTTCCTCACTCACAGCCTCCAAGGCTTTTACTGAGACTGCAGCAATACAAACAGATTACAGCTTCGAAAGAAAACGAGTGCAGAATACCGGTCTTCCTACGCCCAGATCTACCCTCAAGAGCTTGGAAATGGAGACATAATGCATTCAAAACCCTGTAACAATGAAAAACAACTCCAACAACCATCACCCAGAGGAGGCTGTGTGCGCTTCTATTTCACTTCTACAAATGTGAGGATTTTGTGTCTGTGTACACAAATACCTGTGAAACGGACATAAAACAAGAGAAAGCCCTTTACTGCAGCCATTCTCTCAGTTTAATCCCCTTCCCCGTTTTCCCTTTTGCAAATTGCTGCTGCAGCACCTTTAAATCAAACAATAAACCCATACGGCTCCTCGTTATTTACAGTCAGCTGGGCTTAATAAAACCCATCCCGTACAGCAAGAAAGCCATAATTCATAGCTGTGATCCTACTGCCGTGTATTAATAGCTTCACAAGAGCAGGGAAACCGGGAAGGAGCTCAAGAGCAGCAGCAGGTTTAAACAAAACAGGGACATTTCTGACTCGGCACCTCCCCCTGCAGGAAACCGAGCCACAGCCATGGAGGAGACTGCAAACTGCCTTGGAGCTGATTGAAGGACTAGGGGAAAGGGGGAAAGGGGCAGCTGTGTTGATACCTCACACTGCATAAATCTGAAAGAGCTGCTCACCCAGGCTGCAGAGGTTTTTTTCTGATTTAGGACAGTGAAAGGTCCCAGTTACTCCAAATAAAAATGTGTTTGTGTACAAGACAAATGCCTGCACTGAATTTTCGCTATAAATGTCTTCTAGCACGTGCCACTCAAGTTTAACCTTAAGGTAACGTGGGAAGATCTGGAAATAAATACACGCTTTTGGACACTCGAGACTTCCCAGTGCCTGGTGAGGCTCCCAGTACAGAGCCAGCCTGGTTACTGGGGAATCTGTTAAAAAGGTCTTATGAGGAACGGCTGAGAGAGCTGGGGGTGTTTANATAGGAACGGTTGGACTCTATGATCCGATGGGTCTCTTCCAACCTGGTTGTTCTATGATTCCATGAAAAAGAATCATAGCAGTCCTGACTCCCCACCATGGGACAGGGAGGAATTGGAGGCAGCACCAGTACATCAGCCTCGTCATTACTGCACAAAAGTACTGATTCAAGCCTAAAATGTGATTCAAGTCAATAATATTGTGAAATTTAGAGATTGGTGGGAATGGTTGGGCTCGACGATCCGGTGGGTCTCTTCCAGCCTGGTTGTTCCATGATTCTATATGGTTCTATGAAATTTAGTAATAAATGCGTACTTTAAAAAGGAAACTAAAAAAAGTCTAATCTTAATTTGCTTTAAAAAAATCAAAACTGAAAGTCTGTTGCCTCTGCACGAACCCATTCTGGCCATCAGCACTGACTGCTGAGCAGAAACACACACTCTGAACGGCAGAAGAAGGATGTGAACAAGCTTTTGCTATTTTTGCCTTTAAAAGCTAATCTATTAGAAACAGGCCAATTCAATCAACAGTTACAAAATCTCTGAGGATGAAGACTCTACGCTTGAAGATAGTCAAGGATCCAGCCCCTGGGACAGCATCCCAACTGTTCTCCGTTTAAACATTTCTTTTCCAGCTTGATGCCTTGTGTTCAGCGTCCTGGTAGGCAAGGAGATGGAGCTCCCTCTGAGAGACTTCTTACTAACACTGTTCCTCACTGCAGGATTGCAGAGGGCTTCTGAGTACAGCAGCTTCTCAGCTGCACGGGATGTCTGAGACCAACTGGTGACTGCCCACCATCTCCTCCCGCAGCAAAGCGAGGATGGAGGACACCTCCCCATAAACACAGTAACACGGGCTGCAGGCATTCCCAAAATAACCTACGTAACCAGCTTCTCATTAATTCCGGTATCAGGAGCATAGTGGTTTAGGGATTTCCAGTCTAATCCTTTCTTTGGCTTAAATTCTTATGCTTAGGTTTTTTCTGTCCACAGCATGAGGTATTTTACACAGAAATTGAAGCTAAAATCATTATAAGGCAGCTGTAAGGAAAAGCTTTTCCCTTAAAATGCAAAATAAAACGACAACAGGGAGAGCACTGCAATCCAGCACAGACAGGTTTTGAAACTCCCCATTCAACAGCAAGTGAAGAAACCTGGAACCTGTCCTCATTTCATCCACAGCCAAAGAGCAATATTATGTTAGAAAAATATAGAAGTTGACCTTGCAAATGGTTCAACATCTCCTTCTGTGAGACCCCATTATTTGAACGGACAAGCTTCTTCCAGGCTGGTTGCCTCAGGATGAAGTTCTCCATGCTGAATATCTGTCCCAGGATGAACATTTGCCTGTGCAGCCTTCACTCTTCCCTGCTGCACAAATGTCTTAACAACAGAGTCTTTACTTACATGAACACATCTCCAATTACAGGAAAATACTGGTATTTTCACCAGATGCCCCTCCTCATCCTAATTACAATGAATATGAAAATGAGCCAAGGTCAGACAGTGGTGACACTAAACACAGAGGACAGGTGATCTGCCCAGACTGACTGCACATTCGAGATAGCTCAAAAAGAGGAATCCCAGCCTTCCTAAAGTTGTTACTTAGCACTTTTATAGAATTATTTTTCACTTCCCCATCGGAGAAGCCATGCGTTCTGTATGCAGTGCACTAACAGACAAATATGAAGCTGAATGTTATAAAATACAGAAGAACTAACCTAGCACCACGGACTTTCACAGCAACTTCAAAAAAAAACGTAACCTATTTAAATGTGTTCCTGAAGTAGATGTTGCAATTGCACAGTAACATCCTCTACAGTCGGGCCATCAAACTTCTCCCACCACCCTATCCTAATCCAATGTAATACATTTCACAAATATCAAATTATCAAAAGACACAGATTGTCCTCGCCTCCTACAAGAGGTGGCACTTCTAAGGCACTTTTCATTGCCTAATCAAGTTTAAAGCAGGCTTAGGAATCAGATACAGATTTTCCACTTTCCAGAGAGGAAACGAAGTAGGCTGACAACTACAAAAGACGTGAAGCTGGAACTGAAACCATAAATTTAAAAATCAGCACTAACATTGCACAGCGATACCAGCCCCGACAGAAAAACACAGCACTGTGCTGTCTGCAAAGGGCTCCTGCATCCTGCGCTCAGACGCTCACACACGAGGGCAGAGCTGTGCTAGCACAGCCAAACCTCAATATTCCCCATTCTTTGCAGTGCAGGGATTACTGGACAGTTATTCTGGGGAGAAGAGGATGAAGTGAAGTATTTCATACAATTTAATTATCCACAGAAGATAATTTTTTTTTTTTTTTTAATCTCACTATTCCAAACTAACAGCTATATCAGATCCTGGACAAAACGCGCAGTGTTACTACCCACTTACCATACAGAACCAACAGTATCAAAGTCTCTCACATAAAACAATGATGTAATTACCAGCTAATCTATATTATTTTGCAACCATTTTCTTCCCACAAGGCAGCAGGTTCAGATGGGCTAAAAAAATCTGGCTTGTACATAGCCAAAAGGAAATGAATTCGTAAATACAGATGCCAGGAACTGCATTTGCTTCCCCCGCTACACAACATCCCCCCTCATGCCTTTTATTTCTGACACGTGTAAAAATATTAATTAATTTAACTCAAGGGGGTTGGTTTTTATCTGGATTTGTCAGGCAGCTTCACTCTTACAAGTTCAAAGGCAGCTTTGAAGCTGGCTCAAAGAAGGGATTTATATTGATTTAAGGAAATGGATCAGGAATCTAGAAATGATCAGCTCCCCAACTGCACAGGGTTGACTCCTTGGGGTGCTAAAAGATTCCTGCTCTTCACAGAGCTCAGGCCATTAAAATCCTTATAGGATCCCTAAAAATATCTGCAAGAGGAGGAGGGAAGCCCCTCGGTTCATCTGTGCGAGCAGGAGCTGCCTAGAGAAACAGATGCACTTTCACAGGACAGACCACCAGAAGCCACTGGCCTACTTCTGCATAATCTCAGTTATTTATTATAGAATCACAGAATCACCAGGTTGGAAGAGACCCATCGGATCATTGAGTCCAACCATTCCTGCCAATCCCTAAACCATGTCCCTCAGCACCTCATCCACACATGCCTTAAACACCTCCAGGGAAGGTGAGTCAACCCCCTCCCTGGGAAGACCCTTCCAT
Source organism: Piaya cayana (assembly GCA_013389865.1). Classification (NCBI taxonomy): domain Eukaryota; kingdom Metazoa; phylum Chordata; class Aves; order Cuculiformes; family Coccyzidae; genus Piaya; species Piaya cayana. Next base: position 201,408 of record WAAB01005369.1, read on the forward strand.
TACCTAATGACCCTTTCTGTGAATAATTTTTTCCCCTGGTGGAGCTTGAGGCCATTCCCTCTCATCCTGTCCCCTGTCACTTGGGAGAAGAGCCCAGCAGGCTCTGGNAAGGGTCATTGGGCACTGTCAGAGGCTGCCTAGGGAGGGGGTTGAGTCACCTTCCCTGGAGGGGTTTAAGGGACGGGTGGACAAGGTGCTGAGGGACATGGTTTAGTGTTTGATAGGAATGGTTGGACTCGATCCGGTGGGTCTCTTCCAACCTGGTTGTTCTATGATTCTATGATACATCTGTTGTAATCTCAAGTCTGTAACTAACTTTGTCTTGAAATGGAGAATGCAGAGAGAACTTCAATTCATCCCTTCCAGTGACTGCCCTCTGCCTTACATGGCATTTTCCCTAGTTGTTTCTAACTATACAGGACAGAAGTGGACCTCACCTAATAAAATGAAGACTCGCAAGCGTGGAATCAGCCAGTGGCCTGGTTTCTCTTACCAAAGTGCCCTGCAGGGAGGCGCTCAGCACATCAAAATGCCCAGTGGGCAGACCTGGCCCCAGGATACACCAATATCCCTGTTTCTCCCACCCTTCAGTACTGTCTTCAGCCACACTCAGACAGGCCGTGCAATGCTCTGCAATATACCCATTTCTGTGCTGGTTTTTATTTAACATCTCCAATGTTTTCCTAGCTGAAAGCCGCCAACACCCAAACCTGTCACAGAATGTTAGAGCAATCTTGCGGTTGATAAAGGGAAAGAAACAGAAGTTGAAGTGCTTTGCCAAAGGTCACGGTTAACCCAAGGCAGAATTCCTTGCTTCAGATTCTAGAAAAAGCGTATTTACAGAGCATCTGAAAAACACCCCAGTGCTCATGACTGGGGAGAACACTTAATCCTCACTAATCACTTTACAATTCACATGGGGAAGATTTCCCTTTCGAGAATTACCTGCTTGACCCTTCCTTGGGTGAACACAGACGTGACAACAACTCAGAATTCTCCTTCTTCTCCTCTAATGGATTTCCAACCCATGTTCTTCCCAGTGACTCAAGTGAAATTGATTTTATTTTGCTTCAGTGTATATATATTACAAAATGTATATTTTTAGGAGTCTACCCTGTTTAAAAAGCCATCGCTGTATCTCAGATAATCTGATGTCTAGTATTTGGGTAGAAATCCAAATGCATTTAAAATTGCTCCATTAACCTCTGAACCATTAGCAGACTAACGCGAACCCAGCACTTCCCTTCTAAATATTTTTTCCACAATAAAGGGAAATATATTCAAGATATGTTCCATAAAAATCAACAACATAAGCTGCCAGAGCGCTTTTCCGCTACTGTATTATTAGTTACTATAAAATGACTTGATTGCCCAGCGTGGCCGAAGGAAAGCAAGAAGATGGGAGGCAACCTGCTTCAACTGAAAACCAGTAAAGCATTCCGGAAAATAGCTGATTAATTTAGAATGCAGCAGGGAGATTAAAACTCCATCTCAGCAGGCCAATACTAACTCTACGTGGCTTCAGGGAACACAGCTCCCGTTATTCTGCCATCAATTGCCTGGGGACAAAATATCAACACAGGGAGAGTTATGGATCTTGATATGGCAACAAAGGGAATTGATTTTCACAGCAGCTCTCCCCACGGGGGGTAAAGGACAAAATAATGAATGGTTTTAGCTACTAAGGTGTCAGCTGCTGAATAATGGTTGTCACCAAGTGCAGCGACAGGATACTCCACGGGGCTTGCCTTCCGCCAGTCCCTTTAATTGAGATTGCTGGCTGCAGAGACTGGGACCCCACAGATGCCTTTCCCAGTACTCCCCCAGCCTGCTCCAGACCCTTTCTGTGCTTCCTGAATGCTCTTCACCTTCCCTTCAGGCTGCCCTGCCCCAAGACCGCCCTACAGACTAGGAGAAGTCTGGCTGGAAAGCTGCCTGGAGGAAAAGGACCTGGGGGTGTTGGTTGAGAGTGACTGAACATGAGCCAGCAGTGGCCCAGGTGGCCAAGAAGGCCAGTGGCATCTTGGCTTGGATCAGAAATGGTGTGACCAGCAGGGCCAGGGAGGTTCTTCTCCCTCTGTACGCGGACCTGGTGAGACCGCTCCTCAAATCCTGTGTTCAGTTGTGGGCCCCTCAGCACAAGAAGGATGCTGAGGCTCTGGAGCGAGTGCAGAGAAGAGCAACGAAGCTGGTGAAGGGGCTGGAGAACAGCCCCTGCTTTAGTGTTTGATAGGAATGGTTGGACTCGATGATCCGGTGGGTCTCTTCCAACCTGGTTGTTCTATGATTCTACGACTCTGTCAAATCCCAGCTGTTGAGGCTTTCACAAGCTAAAAGCAACATGATAGATCATCTCTGACTGCAGTAAACTCTGCCTCTGAACTCCAAATTATTCTTAACAGCCATAAAATCAGGTTGCTAAATACTGCTTCTAGGCTTCCCTTTTTTCTTGTCTCACAGAGCATCCACATGAGGACAGCAACGCAACAGCAAGGGGGGCTGACCTACACGATCTCCAGAGGTCCCTTCCAACCCTGACCACTGCCTGACTGGGGGAAGCCTCACGACTCCCAGGCTGCACAGTTCAATCAGATAAGATTCTCATCTGCGTCACAGGCCAGGCTGAAACCCCAGCCTTCTAATGTTCTGGTTAAGCAACAGAACTCACATTCGTATTCTGTCATTCCAGTGGCTGTTTGCAAATTTGAGATGACTTCCCAGAAACACACGTTTGATATCTCACTCCTACCAGTACAAAACCAGACAAGCTGCTACAGTCCGAACACAGACAGTGGGATGCTTAAAGTTAGGACCCAAGCGATGACTCGATCGTACCCTACTACACGTGCGTACAGCAGCATCGTTCAGTAATTACCTTATCTGCTCTATTTGAGGACAAATTCCATCGACAGCAAACTGTCCACAGGAGAGCACGTCACAGCACGTGGTCTCTGCATTTCACAGACTCGTTTGCATTAACCTTTGTTTCAGTATCTCTCTCGTTTTCTACTTGAAAATACAACACAAATGTAGAGAGGCAAATCGCAGCAACAGAGAGTTACCATTCAGTGGTTTAAAATGTCCAGTTAAAAGAAGTTTAGCAGCACTCTTCCATTCAAACAGAACCGTTGTAGATTTCCCCGGCTCCTTAAAATGTACCATAATTCTCCTCAGCCAGACTAAACCAGGATGAGAGGCTGCATTATGATGTTCTAGAAATAGCTTATTTAAAGCAAAAGCGCGTTGTGGGAAGAAGGTGCCGTTCTTTCCTGTCTCCACAAAGCACACACATCACTTCCATTCTTTCCTCCAATCCCTAACATGTCCCAGCATCAGACTCATGCCCACAGGACACTTAGATCACTCCCTGCTACAAATCTTTTTTGCTGCCCTCATTTCCTAGAGATTAACGATCAGGCAGCTCAAATCAGCTTTTGCTCACTGCGCTGACGGCAACTCGGTCAAATATGAAGAGGCAAAGCACAAAAGCATCCAAGGTGTTTCACTTCAGAGCTCCCCAAGGTGTGCCAGGCACAGAGGTGCCTCCCTTTACCTTCAGGGACACTAAACAGGATGACAAAAGGCACAGGCTGGGCTATTTTTTTCTTCACCGCAAGGGTTGGATCGGGATAAAAGGGAGATCCAGAGCCACAAATAACTGGATTGCATGCTACTACTTTCTTCCCTCAGGCACGCAGCCGTGTGAACACCAATGCCAGATGAAGGAGGCGGTGGAACACAGGCCGGGGATGGAGACAGGCCAATTCTTTCACACGGTCTTTGTCCAGACTCAGACTTCCAGCCTTAAAACCCAAAGGAGAACTGGCAGCCCTTTTTAAAGCAGCACCCAGCTGAGTTTCAGGGCTGTTGAAGCAAAATGCTGAGAACTCCTCAGCAGCCACAAAAAAAGCAGCCCTTAGTCAAAGAGTAGGCAGGATGTGGGGCTGCAGTCCCATTCCGAAAGTTGCAGCTGCCAGAGTTCATTCTCCCCAACGATCAATATTAAACCACACACACTCAGCGGCAGGATGGCGCTTGATGGACAGTTTAACAAGTGAACTGACAGAGGCACAGCAGCTCTGACCCAGCGCACCTCACAGCAGGTTTGTGGGGTCGATGGGCCCATCTTTCTTTTTCAGTTATTCCATTTGCTCATTAATTATGTGGGGTTGTTTTAACAGACTTCAGCCCGCCAGGAAAGAGCAGTGGAGTGACGGGCCATCTCTTGGCAAACGCTGTCAGCTCAATCGCTTTAGAGATCTTTGATTTAGAGAACTGCAAATGCTCGCTGTCCTGTCAAAACAGAGAGAAGACACAGTCTCCCAACCTCCCCACAGACGGGGCAGAACAGGCCTTGGGTTCTGTGAATGGAGTATCGGAGTCCTAGCCTGTCCAGAAAAGGATGGAGATGAACCATCTCCCTCAGGATTGAATCAGTGCCTCCACCGAAGCCATGCCAACTGCTAAGGCAAGAACCATGGTTGCTCTAAGAAAGCCAGCAGTTAAGATAAGAGCAAGCTGGGGTTTAATTTCACTTGCGCGCAGGTCTGAAACAGTAGCAATCACTTCTACAAGTCTTCAGTCAAGGTACAAATCGGGCTTGGACCTGTGCAAGCCAGCAGCTGTAGCTCTACCGAAACATCAAGCAGTGGCTCCAGGGCAGTCGTGTTCTGCCCACGTGCCAGATCTCTGCTGAATTAAACAATAAGGGAAAGGGGAGAGACAACAGCTGCACTTATACCAAGGTTCTTGCAGCTCCACATAGTTCGCTGTTATCTGAACGGACGGGGCACTTCAGACACCTGAAAAAGGAAAATCTACAAAAATCCCAGACCTAGAGTAGGTGTAGGAGCCTCCACAGTGAACAGAGCTGTACCAGGGAGGTGCGAACAGCTCAGCACCACAGAGAAGGACTCGTCCATTGCATGTGCTGGCACGAGACTCACCACCAGGGCAAGGAACGAGGGGAAACCATGGGCTGCAACATCAAACAACACTGCAGGCTGGGGCAGACCCTTCACAAAACATCAGGTTGTAGGTAAACAGTCTGAACCAACAACGGAAATGGTTCCTGTTCCAGTTCAGAACAAACAACTCAGACCGAGTTAATTAACTTGCACTTTCAGTATGAAAAAGAAAGCCCCAAACCCAAGCAAATCATAGGTAAAACCAGTTACATCCTGACTGTGTGATCTCATTGCACATCTCTTCTAATTTGAAACTCAGAAAATACAGCACGAAACATCAAGACACAATATTAGGCTCCCAGGATCATTTCTACAGTAAGACATTATTTTGAAGGACCTAAAATGAACAAACATCAAGTCTTCTTATTTAGGAAGATAAACGAGTATCAAGCTCACTAGCAGCCCAACAAGTATGTACACGATAGAATCAACAGTCGCTCCAGTTCTGAGTGCACATGGCACAGGCGGAAGTGACAGCAAGTGACAGCACTGAGCTAGCGGTCACACACACCTGAGTGAAAAGTACTCACACTCAGCTGCTGACAGCCTAGAGACTCTTCTCCTCTCCCAGTGGACTTCTATTTCTCAGTAGGCAGCTCCTCATGCTATAGATAAATGTTAAAACATCAACCCACCCAAGAGATATGATTGCATCTACAAACCAACCTTTCTTAGGATGAGGTTTTGGAGGTTCTGTTGCCACTGGTAGTGATGAAACCTGAAAAGACAGAAAAGAGGAGTATTCAGTACAGCAGGTACAGTTCCTGGAAGATCTGTTCCACAAAATAACCAGAAAGGACTCTGGGCAAATCCCAAAATATGGCATAAACCCAGCTCCACTACTGGTAGGCAAACTCTGCCCTGCCAGGCGCTGCTTTTCCCTGGCCACAGCCAGGCAGCGATTGCTGTTTGTCATGTGAATTAAAGAAACCCACTCATTTTACACCACATTCCTGATCTGCAGGCTCAACGCTGTTCATCAGGATTCTAGAAAGGGAGCATTATGCTGTAAAAACCAAAACTCAAGCATTTAAGATGCGAACTAGAGATCACCCAAAAAAATGTCAGAAATACCTTATAATAAAACATTTACAACATTAATTAGAACAAACCAGTTCCTGGGGAACCACCTGAGTCTGCAATGTGCGTGCAGCGATGGGGAACAAACCTCGGCTGCAAATACTGCCCAGAGCTCCCATGCAAGCAGGTTCCCAGTCCATAGGCAAGAGGTGCATTTTGTCCTTTTTCCTTACTTAGCATCAAACCCCAAACCTTCACAGAAGAGAAACACGGTTACACAGGGAAGTGCTTTTATTCTTGACTTCCAGTTCCTTGGGGAAGGGACATTCTCACTGCTCTTCCTCAGACACAGCACAGGATTTGCAGACCTGGGTCACTTCCCTCTTCCTCAATAAACAGATTTCTAAAGGGGAGATTCCATCTGCCCTTGCTCCTTGTAACACTTCTATTTCTGCTCGCTTTTCTCTGCCTATGGTGCTGGAGACCTGGGAACCCCCTGAATGCCTCAAAGAGCCGATCTGGGCTGCATCCAAAGCAGTGGGATGACCAGGGTGAGGGAGTGGATTCCCCCCCCTCTGCTCTGCTCTGGTGAGATCCCACCTGGAGCCCTGCATCCAGCTCTGAAGTCTTGAGCACAGGAAGAATCATGGAATCATAGAATCACCAGG
>WAAB01005369.1:208100-252807 GCA_013389865.1 Piaya cayana
ACAACCTCCTTTCAGGTAGTTGTAGAGAGCAATGAGGTCTCCTCTTAGCCTCCTCCAGGCTAAACAAGGACATGGAGCTGTTAGAGCAAGTCTAGCGGAGGCCACAAAAATGATCACAGGCCTTGGAACACCTCCAATACGAAGAGAGGCCGAGAGCTGGGGTTGTTCAGCTTGGGGAAGACTCCAAGGAAACCTTATTGCCGCCTTTCAATACTTAAAGAGGGCTAATAAGAAAGATGGGAAAGAACTTTTCAGTAGGGCCTGTAGCAATGGGATAAGAAGAGTTGGTTTTAAACTAAAAAGGAGAGGTTTAGACTGGATATTGGGAAGACTTTTTTTTCAATGAGGGTGGGGAGGCCCTGGCCCAGGCTGCCCAGAGAGGTGGTGGCTGCCCAGAGAGGTGGTGGCTGCCCTGTCCCTGGAGGGGTTCAGGGCCAGGCTGGATGGGGCTGTGAGCTGATCCTGTGGGCAATGTCCCTGCCCGTAGCAGGGGGTTGGAACTAGACAACCTTCATGGTCCCTCCCAACCCAAACCATTCTGTGATTCTGTGTACAGGGAAGGCTTTCACTACTTTTGTTCCTTGATTTCTAACATTTTATCCTCTTTTCCAATTGTTGATGGGAAAAGCCAAGTTGATATTCTCAGAATTGTCAAGCTCCCAGACCTTGTTCCTCAGTGCAACACTCGGCCCAAATGCCTCATTTTTTAAACATCTGTACTTTCTCAGCCATGCCAGTTCCCAGCGCTGTCACTCTGCACTGCTGAGGCTTTCACAGACCCAGGGAGTGGGTGGGGTTGGAAGGGACCTCAAAGCCCATCCAGTTCCACCTCCTGCCATGGGCAGGGACACCTCCCACTAGAACTGGGTGAGCAGAGCCCCATCCAATCTGGCCTTGAACACCTCCAGGGATGGGGCAGCCACTATTCCTCTGGGCAACCTGGGCCAGGGCCTCACCACCCTCACAGAAGATTCCTCCCTAAGATCTCATATCAATCTCTCCTCTTTCAGCTGAAAACTGTTCTCTCTCATCCTTTCCCTGCACTCCCTGATCCAGAGCCCCTCCCCAGCTTTCCTGGAGCCCCTTTCAGCACTGGAAGCTGCTCTACGGTCTCCTCAGAGCCTTCTCTTCTCCAGGCTGAACAAACCCAGCTCTCTCAGCCTGTCCTCGGTTCTCCAGCCCTCGGATCATCTCCGCGGCCTCTGGACTCGCTCCACCAGCTCCATCTCCTTGCTGTGCTGAGGGCTCCAGAGCTGGACGCGGGGCTCTCGCAGAGGAGCAGGATCCCGCCGTTCCCGTCCCCTCCCTGCCCTCCCGCCCCCGGGCAGCGGGCCGAGCAGAGGCCGCGTTCCCCGCCGCAGCCCCTCACCGGCTCCGCCATCCCGCGAGACACCGGCCCCGCCGCCGGAAGCGCCTCAAGGAGCGGGGCGGGGGGAGCGCGCGCCTGCCCCGCCCACCGCCGCGAGCCCCTCCCGCCACAAGCCTAAGCCCCGCCCACCACAGCCATCTCTCCCGTCACAAGCCTAAGTCCCGCCCATCGCCGCGAGCCCCTCCCGCCACCGGCTTAAGCCACGCCCACTCCCGCGCCAGGGCCCGGCGAGCCCTGGGCTCGGGGTGGCTCTAACCCAGGGTCCAGCCCCGAGCTGCGGGATCCTGCCCCTCTGCTCCTCGCGACTTCTCACCTGGAGCCCCGCGTCCAGCTCTGGAGCCCTCGGCACAGCAAGGAGATGGAGCTGGTGGAGCGAGTCCAGAGGCCGCGGAGATGATCCGAGGGCTGGAGAACCGAGGACAGGCTGAGAGAGCTGGGTTTGTTCAGCCTGGAGAAGAGAAGGCTCTGGGGAGACCTCAGAGCAGCTTCCAGTACTGGAAGGGTCCCATAAGATAAATGAGGAAAACCTTTTCAGCAGGGCCTGCAGCAATAGGATGAGGGGGAATGGTTTTAAACTGAAAGAAAAGTTTACGTGTTATGAATCCATTTTTCACACGGTGTGTGCAGAGGCCCTGGCCCAGGCTGCCCCATCCCTGGAGGTGCTCAAGGCCAAGCTGGACGGGGCTGAGCCCCCTGATGCAGGGTTTGGGCTGCGACACCTTCATGGTCCCTTCCATCCCCAACCGTTCTATGATTATTACTTAATTTACGGGGCACCAGATGGCTTGAGCTGAAGTTTTGAAACAAAGCTTGCTCCAGATGAACAGTTCTTATAAGGTGTGGAGCCAGCAAGCCTGGTTGGGTTCATCAATAACAGTATTAACGGAGTGAAAGGACCTGGGCTGTGGGCCGCGCGTGGAGACCTCAAAGGGAAGTTCAGCTGAGGTCGGCTACCTGATCACTCAACACACCCAAGCCCCTTGAGGACCCCCTGCCTCAAATAACTGGCCCTGCACAAGGGGAAGGGGAAGAAATGGCATATGCACTTCTAGGTTTATTTTGGAAATTCTAATGAAGATTCATATTTTCTTGTAATAAACGGACTGTGGGGTTCAGGATTGCGCAAATGGATTGGAACGATCCCGCCCACATCCAGCACTGTCACTAAAGGAATGATGGGATTTTAATACAGAAGTTGGTATTGAGTTTTTGGTGACACAGGGACTGAGTTTGCTTCCACAAAGAACCCGTCCATGGCCTCTGGAGATGCCCCAGGGCCAACATCCAGCCTGTGCTTCCCACCACGCTCCAGGTGTTCCAAAGCAACTAACACATGGATGAGATGATGAGCTAAGGGGAAGCCCACGTAGCCACTGGCCTCCTTCCCACCCCTCCCCAGCCACAGGGAAACCTGATGGAGTCCAGAGACCTAATTCCCAGGACAAAATAAGCCCTACGAGGGGAAAGCAGGGCCAGGGAGAGCGAGCGGCAGGGCTGGCAGTGGTGTTCAGCAGGAGGGGAGCTGACAGGACTGGGTTTGCGTTACAGCCCTGCCTGTGATGTGCCCCTTGGCAAACACGCTCCCTTGCAGGCAGTAGAGAGCTTGGAGGACACCAGCCTGGCGAAAAATACCACAGCAGGAATTCCTATACAGGAGTAAATTTAATAAAACCACCACCAATTGTTTACTTTAACATAGCTCTTGTTACAGAAATCATAAAAATGGACTCAGTAGCTAAACTCATTAGTTCTTTCCCCTTTTAATTGAAAAATACCCCGCTGATTTCAGCTTCTACTGCACTAGATGGAGTGTTAGGTATTTGCCAGGACAGTATGCCCAGGAACTGAGCCCAAAACAAACATAAAGACAATTCCAGCATCTTTCCTTTTCAAGGTTACGACTCATTATAATGTAAGTGGAACTGAAACAGCGAGGACCGCTCCGTTCGACAGATGAAAAGGGGAGGGAGAGGAGATCCACAGCTGAAATCTTGTGAGAAGTGGTGCAAAATCCCCCTCCTGTTGCTGCCTCAGACTGAAAAATGAAGCTCTAAACACACATGCACGCACACACACACACACAACCTGTGGGGCTGGAGCGCGTCCTGCGTGCGTGGATGGGAACAGCAGAGTGGGGTTTGGGCAAGGAGCAATCTAGGGGCAGGAAAAAACCCCAGCAAAGCATCCTGGCTGGAAGCGCACGAGGCAACGCGCAGCGCAGAACCCAGCCCCAGGAGGCAACGGGAGGGCTCTGGCACCTGCAAGGGACACACGCGCACACACACCCGAGATGTAAAGAGGAGAAAACTCAACTTCTCTGGTAAAAGCCTTCCAAAAAAAAGAAAATATTCACTAGCTGAGCACACGCTTCCCCCACCCCAGCCCAGGGAAAACAAAACAAAACAAAACAAAAGTTCCAACTGAAAGAAAATGCACAGCAAATAGACATAATCTTGAAGATTTTTAAAGAATAAATATTTTTTTGTAATTAAACATTATGCAAACACATGCCACGCTTGCTCTTTGTCCATGCATATGCGCTATATACAACTTTGAAAAATACTGTGTTGTCCTCTTTTTGTTTTAAAAGTCATATACAAAGGTTTTTTGTTTTTTTGTTTATTTCCTTGCTGTGTACCCCCCCTCCTTCCCTCCCCAAGGATCATCTTCCCAAGGGGCCAATTGACATTCATCCGTGTGCTGGGGCGGCAGAGAGGAGGAGGGGGCGGCAGCACCGTCCCCCTGACCAAAGGACACCAGAAGGGCTGGGTTGGACATGAAAAGCAGTGTCGAGAAACTGGTTTAAATTTCATCTGTACTACACACAGGAACAGAAAGATAGAAAAGAAAAAGGATTCGGCTTGGAGAATGAAGCTACGTTACAAGTTAAAGTTGGAGGGTTTCTTTTTTTTTTTTTTTTTAGTGCACCTGTCACACGCTTATTGGCCACCTAGAATACTGTTGTACAATGGTTTATCTACCTTTTTTTATTACAATATAATTTACTTAAATCTTCTGTTAATAAAACAGAATCCCAGTACTACAGACCAGCAGTGTAACAGGCGTAGTGCCTCGGGTGTGTTTTTATTTGAATCGCACGAGCACTCTAGATGGTAGAGGTTTCAGAGTTCGTTTTATGCGGGGCCGGGCTCAGTCCTCGATGTACTCCCACAGGTCCTTCTCGTAGCCTTCGTGCACGTGCTGCAACAAAACCCTTCGTCGGCTCTCGCAGTATCTGCAGAGGAAGAGCACAGAAAAGGTGCGTTAGGAACCACGGCTCAGCCCCAGCATCAGGCAATGCAAGCAGACATCGAGCCGTGCTTCTGGAAGAGGAGATCCCCCGAGAAAGGACTCGGTAGTTGTAGCCCATTAACAGCGCTAATTAAGACTTCGGTTACTCCTGTCACTCAACTCAAGGTCCCTGGCTGAAAAAACAAGATGCAAATTCAGTGTTTCCCAGGCAGAAGCATTCCCCAAGCCCCTGCAACTGAGAAACCTCCATGAAGAACTGAAAGAGGGAGCAGCAGTGGCTGCGATTTGCAAGAAGGGGTTGGCAAAGACACCCAGCATGGGACGAAGCGCCCCTCACACGTGGGCTGGTGCCTACCCAGAGCCCTGGCAGGACAGCAAAATCCAGGAGCACCTTGGGCAAAACCTCGGAAGCACTGACCCAGTTTCATTCCCCTCCAAAATCACAGTAAAAGCAGAAGTGACCAAAGTGGCTACAAAAAGGGCTATGGGGCAGGCTAGAGTGAGTTCTGCCTCACATTGCAGCTTCTGTGTCCTAGGGGGACACTCATCCTGCAGGTTCTTCCCACCTATGCTCATGTGAGCAAAGCTGCAAATAAAACTGATCCCAGAGTTGGGTACAGTCCTACCAGGACGAGTGATACTGAGGAACAGGGATATCATAGGAACATCTCAAAAGATACCACATTCATTTCAGGTGCTTTACCACAAGAAGGATGTTGAGGCTCTGGAGCGAGTCCAGAGAAGAGCGACTAGGCTGGTGAAGGGGCTGGAGAACAGGCCTTATGAGGAACAGCTGAGAGAGCTGAGGGTGTTTAGGCTGGAGGAGGCTGAGGGGAGACCTCATTGTTCTCTACAACTACCTGAAAGGAGGCTGTGGAGAGGAGGGCTCTTCTCCCAAGTGACAGGGGACAGGATGAGAGGGAATGGCCTCAAGCTCTGCCAGGGGAGGTTCAGGCTCAACATAAGGAAAAAAATTTTAACTGAAAGGGTGATTGGGCACTGGCAGAGGCTGCCCAGGGAGGGGGTTGAGTCACCTTCCCTGGAGGTGTTTAAGGTGCAGGTGGATGAGGTGCTGAGGGACATGGTTTAGAGACTGGTGGGAATGGTTGGACTCGATGATCCAGTGAGTCTCTTCCAACCTGGTAATTCTATGATTCTGTGATTCTATGATTTAGCCAACTAAAAAGATAAAAAGCAGATAAATGTTTCAAGCACTCAGGTCCCAAGAGCAAGTTATAATTAAGCAGCAGGCACTTCTGGATTAACCTTCTTCCAGGGGCAGTGCCAAAGTCTACATCATCTTTAGGCAGGCAGGGAAGAAGACAAGTGTTCAGAACAGCTCTCCCAGCATCCCAGGTGCAGCTGGTTCATGGTTCAGTAGCATCCAGCCCAGAGCGCTGTGCTGTAACACGCAAAACCAGAACCCAGGAGTCAAATGCTGAGTGACTGGTTCCTGCTGGGAATCATTCAGTTTCTGGGCACACAAGGAGGGCATCCAGAGCGCTCTCCCAGGTGGGAACCTGACTTTCTTGGCAACAACCAAACATCCCAGAGCTCACTGAAGGAGGAATCTCACAGCAGGAGATCCTGGCAGAAAGCTGTCCTTGACCACTACCACATAGGGATGAGGAATACCAAACCCTAACTTGTGCTGCTACCGTGCACAGCATCTCATCCAGCCACAGATTTATCTGAAAAAAACCCCTGTTCTGGCTCTTCTCATTGCTGTTGCAATAGAAACCATTGTACACAAAGTCCCATTGATTTTCCAAAGCATGTGATAGCAAACATGAGCAGTTTCTGCTTTCCCAACTTCAGTTATTTTGCTGCTGGTGGCGAGGCTTTAATCCTGCTCTCTAGAAATGTCTTTGCAAGCTAAGGGATTGACAGAGCTGAAACCAAATTAGCTAGGAGGTCAAGTCCCTGGAGCTTCCCACAGCTCTGCAAACCCACCTCGATAACATCCTTGGTCCCAGGCTCGCAGCAGCAAACCACAACCAGGACGCAAACAGCACTGAGCGGGACATGGTTAACACACGACTGAACTAGTCAATAGGGGACCTGTGCGGGCTTGACAGATGCATACTTTCTTCCCAGAAACATGAAGGTAGGTTTGGAATACAATATTGTCAGGCAATCCAGCCTATATTAGGTTTTAATTTCTTCTGAATAAGCTGTCACCATGTCTAGAAAAGCATCCACTTTCAGAGGAAAGTGATCAGGCAGCTTGAGCTGAGATGCCAATTTAACAGCCCTCGTAAAGGGTAAAAAAAGCAGGTGTGATAGTCTTGTCCAGTCTCAGTCACGCTGCCCGAGTACGGCAGAGCAGGCCACAGGCCCAGCACAGCCTACAAGCTACTTCCACTGCCCTGAGTCCCTTAGTCACCATGGTTCACCCTACTTCGGCTTCCCCTTCACTAGGCATAACAGATTTAGTGACTTTGGCAAAATGCCTCAAAAATGCAAGCCCTAATCCTGTGACTCATCTGCACTTACAGCTTTGTATTTTTCCACTGTGCAGGAGCGATTCCCCTAGGACTGTAAAAAGCGCTGGCATTTGTTTCACCAACCCCCCAGTTCTCGTGCCCTCCTCCCCAGGCTGGGCAAGTGGCTCCCCTGCTGCTTCACGGGCAGCTTCTCTACACCCACTTTCTGCTCAAATGGATCATATAGATTAAAAAAAACACCGATCACTCTCCGACAGCAACTCATTCTAGGCCAAAGCTGCCAGCTGGGAAGAAAGTCACTCCCTGTTCTTTCTTAGGCCCTCACCACACAGGACCGATCTGGATTCTGGCCATTCCCACATGCTCCTCCTGTGCAGGAACAGCAGCGCGTGAGGAGCCGTTGCCTTTGGTCACAATATTTTTCCATTATGAGACCAAATCATCAGAGCAGGCGCAAAGCAGAGCTGGGAGACTCTCTCTTCCCCGAGGGCTGGTCCCAATAGGGGCACAAAACCACATTGCCAGCATCTGCGTGAGGGCTGCACGGCTGATGATTCCAGGGGCCGGGGTGAGACACTGCCGCTGCTTTTCTCGGAGGCCCAGGGCCCGGCTGATGATCACAATCTATGGCAGAAGGCCAGCAGCAAACAGCTTCCCAGGGACGGGACTCAGAAGCAAACCGCAGCCTGACAAGCACGCTCCGAGATAGAGAACTATTCAGAAACAAACCTGTACTTATCCTGTACTTTCTGCTTTATGTCCTGCAGCGAATCTTGGGATATATCTCGCTCAAGGTACCCAGAAAGCACCTCTGTAGCATTCTCTAAGTCTGCTTGGTTATTCTGCAAAGACAAAATCAGAGTATTTAGGGGCGGAGAGAGATTTTTTCCTTCGATCCAACTAAGATCAGTACTGAAATAAAAAGCAGGATTAGACAGACACTGTGTAACACATGGCAACCTACTGTGAGCATCAAGACTAAAAAAGCTGACATTTCTCCATTTGATCAGAAGAGAATCTGCATACCTAGCAGCAAGTCTTGTGTCTTCTACAACCTGCAACATCCTGGCAAGCCTAAAAAATACCGTTCCCTTTGCAGAGAGCAGTACAGGACAATTCATCTCCCTTTTGTCCCTTGTCTATTTGGGGTTTTTTGAGCATTGGCAAGGCCTCCACTGGCTCCCGGTACACGCACAGCAGCATCAGAGCAGAGCCTTCCCTGCCACTCGGTGGTTCTTCGTGCCCTTTGCTGAGCTTGCAGCACAGACATATTCTGCTCTGGTTCTGCACAAACACCAGCAAACGACTCTTTGAAATCATAAATAGCCAATACAATTTCACACGCAAAGCAGACTGGGCCAGCACATTTACATTTTCAAGTGCAATCTTTCTAGTAGCACTGTTGGAAAAAATCCAATATCGGGGAAAGGCAAAATGCCAGATTTAAGCTTTGAACTGGCAAAGAAGGCATTAAGACAGAACCTCAATCCCTTTCTTGTTTCAGAGGGCAGGGACTCGTCACTCAAGCCCTCCTCCTAGCATAGGATAATACAGGATGCCCAGCGTGGCCTCTAACTTTTGCACAACGGAGTATGAAAACTAACTCACTTCTTACAACTGAGGACAACAGCTTTCCCAAGCATCGTGTCCCTATTTCCCTTATTGCAATCCCAAATCCTGACAACCATGTTTTCTCCTACCTCGAAGATAATGGACTGATTATTCTTTTTGAGGTAGAAGGCAAAGACGTATGTGTACATGAGTGTGGCACGACACTGGCAGAGGACGTCGACTGCTTTCTTCAGAAACTGCACCTCGATCCATGACATGTTGTGCTGCTGCATCTCCTCCATCTTCTGCTTCACCTGAGCATAGAGCTTGTGCTCGAAGCGCAGGCTCTGCATGTGGTTCATATAGCGGTTGCAGTAGAACAGGTACCTCTGCAGGGCTGCTCTGGATCGCTGTGTTAATTCCCATTAAAAAAAGAAAACAATCAGTTACAACAAAGTAATGCCCACGAGAGAAGTAAATCCTTCACAAGGCTCTTCCTGACCCTGAGAACAAGATTCCTTTCCAAAGGTGTTTCCTCTTTTCTCACGCTGGCCAGACTTAGATTAACCCTGCACAGAGGAGAGGTCAGTCCCATGGCAGCTCAATGCCGTGCAGGGGACTTCCTGGTTGAGCTGTGGCATCTTCACTCCCAGCCCTGAAAGTAATTAGAATCCCATTGCTAAAGCCCAATCAGTTTTGAATTTCAGCCTCTCAATTCACGCCGTATGATTTAAATGCTTCCAGAGTCACCAAAAACAGTGAGACACAGATACCATTTTCTTTTTTTCTTTTTTTTTTTCTAATAAGGAATTCTAATTAAGCAATTACTGCGCTTGTGTTAAGAGGGCAACCTTAGGTTGCCAAGGCACCACCAATTATAGAGCAGAGGAAAGGTGCTACATGCTAAAGTAGTACAAGAGAATCAAGATGACTCAATACACAGCCATTAATCTTATTTTCTTCTCACAGGCAGATCAGCTGTAAAAAAATGACAACATGGGCATGGTTAAACTCGTAAGTTGTGGCTGTACAAAGGTAGAAGACACCAGCCAAAGTAACCGCTATCAACAGGAGGAGGAGCTGCAGGAAATTCTTTGATGCTCAGCTGTAATGGTACTTAGAGACACAGGAAACTGATTTTTGCAAGCTGCAGCTCACAGCGTGCAATCCCTCCTGATTAAAAGTGGGGGTGGCTCTATCCATATCCACAAAACAATTTAATGTATCTGCAACTTGACCCATACTTTCCTCTCTGTCAAGCCTTCAAGTACAGCTATTGGGATGACAGCAGTCTTTTATTTACATTCAAAAAGTCTGATGTGTTCAAACACCTCAAGATTGGCATCAAGAACGTTGCAGTAAAGAGCATTTTAGG
Source organism: Piaya cayana (assembly GCA_013389865.1). Classification (NCBI taxonomy): domain Eukaryota; kingdom Metazoa; phylum Chordata; class Aves; order Cuculiformes; family Coccyzidae; genus Piaya; species Piaya cayana. The sequence continues at coordinate 218,095 of WAAB01005369.1, forward strand.
AAGGATGCGAGGACTGTCATCTCAGACCCAGAGCATTATGATGACTTCATATGAAACGCTGCTATAGAACAGGTAAGGCAGCATGACCGACAACAACTGAGCTAACGTGTTCCTTAAATTGGGCTGAAGTAGCTTTGAACGTTTTGTTTTCTGGCAAACACAAAGCAAGCATCCAAAGCTGTGGGGGAACTTATGGATTTGATCCCAAATCAAGGAAGTTCTCCAGAGCTTATTTACTGGTTTATAAGAAGCACGCCACAGGGTTAGTGATTTCCCTTCCCACCAAAGGTTACGGACTCACCTCCTGTGCATCCCTTGCTGCCTTTGCATCATCCTCATTGTAGCGATTACAGTTGTACCTGTAACAGGGACACCGATTCCACAGATTTCAGTCCAAATCGATGCCATTTGTATCACGGCTTCCTTGTCTTCCACAAGGCACGCTCCTGAACTCACCAGGCAGATCCATGGGGCTCCCAGGGGCCCAGACACACCCAGCAGAACTCCGCTTTGCAGTTCTGGTTCCGACAGACCATGTGGTTGCAGCCCCCGTCCTTCTCGATGGTGACATGGCATTTCGGGCATTCCTGTTCACAGGACAGAGAGTACCGTGAGCACGAAAAGCACAGAACCCACTGCTAGAAGGGAAGTTAGAAAGGCTCCCACGGCAGCTAGAGATCGCATGTCAAGTGAAAATGCATCATTTGCTTCTTCCCTTGGGTCACAGAAATCCTCTTCAGAATCCAACCTTAAAAATTTCCCCAAATCAGAGTGGCTGGATAGCAAAAAACCATAATGAATAAAGCATTTTATCTATGCTGCTGTCACAGCAGTACACCAGATGGGTAATTTCATGATCTTTAAGATTACAGCAGCAGCGATTGTCTATAACAGCCTGGGGCAAGGAGTCTCGCTTTTCTCCCCATCAAGTGTTTGGTCCACTCAAAATCAGCTAACGCCTCCCGGTGAGCTGGTTTCCCGCTGCTATCAACCCCAGGCACACAGGGTTGTAAAATGCCATCCAAAAAGCACAGGAAAACATGCAGCAAGAATCAAACGTGCTTCAAAGAAGCTAAAAAGACATTTCTGGGGTGCTTCCACATTTCTGTTCTGGCCCCTTTTTCACCTCCTTTCATGTGACACCTCACTGGAGACTTTTCTACAAAAGCCCACATGGGGTTTCCCTTCCAGATGCGAGACCTTTGACAAATACGAGGACACCAGAGCAGCGCCACACAAGGAAATCTGTGGGGAACAGGTTTATTGAACAACACTGGTGTCATTCTCATCCATCACCAGTGTACAGTAACTTTCTAAAGTAAGACAACTCATAGAACATTGAAGACGATTTCCGTAGTATCTCAACTACACAAAGCCAAGGTTTCAAGAATAAACTGAACTGCCCCTACACATGGAAGCCAGCCCCAGCTCTCTTCTGCTGCTTGTTCCTGTCCCTGTCACACTTCTCTTAGAATCATGGAATGGTTTGGATTGGAAGGGACCTTAAAGTCCATCCAGTTCCAACCCCTGCCTTAGGCACGGACACCTCCCACTGCATCAGGTTGCTCACAGCCCCATCCAGACTGATCTTGAACAATTCCAGGGATGGGGCAGCCACCACTACTCTGGGCAGCCTGGGCCAGGGCCTCCCACCCTCACAGCAAAACATTTCTTACGAAGATCTCATCTCAATCTCCCCTCTTTCTGTTTAAAGCCATCTCCCCCTTGTCCCGTCACTATAGACCCTTGTAAAAAATTCCCTCTCCAGCTTTCTTCTAGGCCCCTTTTAGGTACTGGAAGGCCACAATAAGGGTCTCCCCAGAGCCTTCTCTTATCCAGGGTTCTCTCCTGTTGGGACACAAAGCAGCTGCACAAGATCTGACCAAACAACCCTTGAGGTTCAAATCAAGCAACAAGCACAGAGGAAAACATCCCAAAAGATAAAACCAAAGCCATTTTAGCCTGGTTGAGGTCCTCAATCCAGTTCAGCACAGCCATGACAGCATTTATGAAGTTTTTGCAGCAAACTTTTCTATCTACAAGACCACAGCAAATACATCCAAGCAAGTACAAACACCTAAAATCAGATGCTTCTTTTGGGTCAGAAGCGTATGAAGTCCCCTCCCCAGTCAGGAGCACATCTCTACTTCTTGCTATCCAGAGCAGACATCAAGAACACCATGTCCTGTTCTGGCATTCAGACAAACTCTCAGTAAAGGAGGCAGCCAACTCGCTCAGTCTGTGTCTGCTGCTTTCGTACAGGACACAACCCAACACGCTCCTGTCCATCCACTCCAAGCACCCCAACTATTGCTGTGTTTTCATACAAGTTTGTAAGAGACACGACAACTTGCACAGCAAGTAGTTCTCAGAAAACCACTTTGGAGATGCAAAAGACCAGTGTCCAGGTGTCCCTTTCCATTGCTGGGAGGGAGGCTGGCAGTCAGGCAAAACAGGTTGCAGGGAAGAGACAAGGGAGAGAGAAAACTCTGGACTGTAACTTCTTTTTGGCAAACAGTTAAAGTGCTTCCATCTAGTTCTGTTTCCCAATGACTGCAAATTTGCAGGTCTGAGCACTAATGAAAAACAAGGCTCATTAGAGCAGCTTGCCCTAACAGTGAGAGAGGTTATATGCTTCTTTGAGGTGGGGGGTGAACAGGAGGGTGTTACCTTCAAACCTGAATCACTTAATGACCCTGGTCTCTTCAGAACTCTCCACTTGAGCACTGCCATCCTTTCTTCCTCTTCAATGTTCTGCTTTGGTTCTACTGCCTGATCCTGAAGGGGAAGGACAAGGACCGGGCAGAACAGGCAACATCCCACACAACCCATGAGGCTTTCCTGAACCGCTCCTTGGAAAGGAGATGCTACTGCAGCACTTGGAGAGCACTGCCCTCCTGGCCAGTCAAAAAAGGCAGCGCTCCCATCACACCAGCAGGTCACAACCCGGCTGTGGCTCCAGGTTTGTCACGTTAACAAAGAGATTCCCCAGATTTGGGGAACTACTGCAGTTGGACAGATGTTTCTTTGCAGTCACACCTCTCCTCCTGCCCCTGGGCTCTGCCAGTACGCTGCACGCTGGCTGGCTGCCTGCCAATTTGTTTGGGTTCAGGGTTTTCTGGGTTGGTTGTTACTCCAATGGGTTCAAGCAGTGAGGGAAAACATAAGGGGATTTTTCCAGTCCTGCTTTCCTCTCCATCACCTGTGTTGACCCTACAAACAAGGGTAACTGTACTACAGAGTAAAATGAAGCACAGTAGCTCCCTTGTTGGACCTCTCGGAGCAGATCAAGATGCCCCTCTGAGCTGTCTGTAGGATGGACACTCAGCCAGGTCCAATCCTGCACCAACACCTCAGGAGCCCAGCCTGGGCTTACCCCATCAATATCCCCCACCACTGTGAAGGTCCCTGCTCACATGCCCATCAGGCAAAGGGCACTTTGCTAGTAAGTACAAGCAGTGGCACAGCAGCCCTGCTGCAGCACAGCACAGCTCTCCCCCGATGCTCTTACACCGAGCGATCCAAGGGCGCACGGCAAAGAACAGCTCTGTCAAGGGAAGATGGAGGTTCCAGAGTTGTGCAGTTTCTTCCAAACACATCTGATCTGATGAGACGCTGACATCCACGTGCCTCAGTGAAAGACACAGCTAATCCAACACAAGGCTGCAGCGATCACTCCTGCTTAGGAAAATCTCACAACTGTAAAGAGATGAACAGTTCCCAGGTGACCTGCCAGACTGGAGGGGCACAGGAGGGCACGTCCACACCACAGGTGACACGAGGACATCCTCATCCACAGCTGCACTCCATAAGGAGCACTGAAAATCTGTTATTTTTGCGGACAAGACTAACCTCTTCAGTATCTCAATACTGCACAGTGCTTATGGCTTCTTGCCTGATGATGCAAACTAGAACAAAAGGACCCTAATTACAGCCCTGTTGTTAGAGGGATTGCCATCCTTTTCCAGCCTTTATATTCCTGTCAAGCAAAGCAAAGGAAGAAAGATTACAGAGTTTTACACAGCTTTGTGCATCTGTGGAAGTGAAACATTACTAAAAATTTAGGAAAAGCCACAAGAACGTGCTAAAGAAATGCTGAACACCAGCAGAAAGAAAAACACAACAACTACTCAAGCTACCCATACAATGAGTGGGAGAGATTTAAAGATTAAGGAGGATAGGAAAGGAAGGTCTGATTAAGAATTACGGCTACACAACAACATAACAGCCAGCAAATCAAATTACTAAACCGGTAGATTATTCTGCACCTTATCTGTTGTGCTTCAATGCAGACCTTACTGACGTTGCTCCACTCGGAACAATTCGGTGTTGTGCTTGCACACTGTCCTCTGGAACAAAAGCCCAGGCAAACCCAGCAGAGGAGAACAATCCCTGTTTTGTCATAAAAGCCATACCTAAGCCACCGCAAACCTCAGCTGATGTTCTATGAATCAGAGGTTAAACAGAAACATATTTCAGGCCAGGTGAAACAGTTTAGTCCTCTCTGGCATTCCCAGAGGGAACTACTGTTGATCAGACTCCCAGCCACAGTCCCTGCAATACCTACACCTACAATCCCTCCTGAAAAAAAGGAGAAGCCTGAAATGCCACAGGGATTTCTTAATGCATTTCACCAAAATCCCAGACTGCTGCCCTTCATGCATTGCAGTCAGCAGACGAGAGTATCCCGTGACAACATCCGGAGTCGCTGAGCAAAGCAAAGTATTTGAAACATTTGGAGAGGAAGAGATGGTGCTTGGACATCTCAGGGAAGACACTGCTCACAGCTCTGGCACAGAACTGTGCTGGTGAGAAATGAGAGAGCAAAGGTCGATGCTGGTGCCCAGGGAGGATCCAGTGGGCTGCAAATGTTTCCACACGTTAGAACAAGTGTAGGACTTCCAGAAAGTACAGAGAGAGCGCATGTTCAGACATTAAAACGTGACCTGAAAAGGAACAGAACTGGGTTTATGCCATTTTATCTGGCTTAGATGAGAAAAACAGCCAATAGCTTTTTGGAGGAAGAAAATCTGCCCGTTTCATATATCAGGCGTTCAAGCCCTGTCTAGCCCGGCAGATAACGAGATGGTGACATGCCAGGAGCCAAAAGCAAGAAGGCAGAGGCATATTTAGTATCAGATGAACAACTTCCATTAAGATCAATTTAACTTCAATAAAAACACAGTGCCTTGGGTGAGGAGCAGCACCATTACCATCTCTGTTCTTTCTTTAGTATTCTCAGATGCAGAAAGATAAACATCACTGAAACTCAGGTTTGAAACTGGCTTCTCCCCCTCCTTTAAGGCAGTCTTGATACATCTCAAGAGCCCCAAAGAAATGCACGGATCCTATTTTTCTGCATTTCTTACTTCTCCAAAGGTCCACTTGACAGAAGTACCTAATCTGCATGGTTTCTTTATTCCCAGAGCCACACGAACCAACTCATACCTGAAACTTGTCTGGTTTAATTCAAGGAACTGTAAGAACCAGGTTTGTACAACTAGCTGAGAAAGAAATACGCAAAACATTGGGCTACTCAACCATTCTCTGCCAAAAGGCAGAGAATTAACAGTTTGTTAAAGAACTTGTATTGGCTCCTCTGAAGTTTAATTTAGTTAGGCTGAACGAGTTATGTGAAAGTATCTGAAATAAAAAGCCATCAGCTCCAGCACACTCCCCTCTGCAACAGCTGTACCTCGTGTAAGCAGAAAGAATTCAGTGCAGCCTCTTAAGTGTAAAGAAACGAATGCAAAATTAAAAAACAGAGAGAATAGAAAACCACAGAGCTCACTACTCAAATCTCCTTGTTTTTCATTCAGACCGTCCTACATAATTCATCAAAAAATGCATCACAAGTTTACGAACAGAAACCAATTCAGCTGGGTTTCACTTTTCTATTCTCTCATACAACAATTGCCTAATTTTCCTTTCCTATTGTGTCTCCCAGGGCAAGCCAGAACAAATGTATCTCACATTCTTCTGTTGCAAAGGATTACCCACATTTCAAGCCAACACGGACTGGTATTTTTCTCCTACACCTTCATCTTAGTGAGACACAAGTTTTCTTCCCTAAATGGAGACCACACGGGACAGGACTGCAGCTCCGCACCACACTCAAGAGGACTAGAGAAAGCACTTTCCAAAAGCCAGAAACAGCAATGGAAGCCAAGGCAGCAACAAAATCACTTGGAGACTCTTCCCCACTGAAAACAGTGATTTTTGCATCCAGCAGTACCTGACCCAATTCCCTTCTAGGTTCTTTAAAATGAAAAAAAATTCAACACAGAATTTGGGCTCTGGCTTGCAGTCACTGAAGCAAAAAGCTGTGAATGCACCAGACAGCCCTCCCCTCTTTTCCTGCTAGAAATAGTACAGAGACAGAGCAAGGACAGATGTACACGCACTCCGACTGTGCAGTTCCCACCCAGCGTCTCGCTACAACCTCACTCTAGAGCAGGGGAGGGTTTTACTTGGTTCCTCTCTGAACAGCAGCAGGACTGTCACTGTCTGACAGGCACTTGGGCTTCTCGGTGCCTTTGGCCGAGGGCCAGCAGGTGATTCAGGCAGGAGGAGGTGGTGGCTGGCAGCAACGTAGCTCTGGGCTGATCCAGTCCTCCCGAGGCTGTGAAGCTCCAATTGCACGTGTCCCAGCAGCCAGTCCTGCTCACACTTCATCATTAGAGCGGTGTGAAGTTACCATGTTCCACATCTCCGCTGCCCACAAGAAGCCAGAGATCATTACGAGGGGTGGGTTACGTCTCCTGCCAACCCTCCCCTTGATGGAATCCAGTGTCAGTTCAGAGAAAGGCCATACCGTCCTTCAGTTAATACAATTGATATGGATACCGTAAGACTCCAGGGCAGTTGTCCTGCTCAGATCCCTGCTCTAATTCCCTGATGTTATTTTTCTTCCTGTTGCTACTCTACAGCGTAGGCTCTAAAGCATTTCCTGGCTGTAGGAGCATCTTGTACGGTATTAAGAGGAAGCAGCTTAGACCAGAATGTGCAAGAACAACAGCTCTCCTGCTGCTGACCCCAGACTACAGGAACTAACAGATACGCTGGGCCGATGCCGCACTCGTTTCCCCTTCTCACCATTCTCTGGATGGGTGCTTCCCCCCCCCAAAAAAAATCATCTAACTCTGGCCATTCAATATTATTTCTGACTATCTGAGCTATGTTTTAAATACCAGCACAACCACTCACATGGCTCCCACCTAACAAAGCCCAGATACTGGTTAAAAAGTGAACGACCACCTTCACAATATTTCAGTCTATGGCTAAGTCTTTGGGCAAGCCAGCTACAGAAATGTCACCTTCCTGACAGCAAGGGACCAGCAGCGAGTTACTGACATGATATTAGTGTTTGGTCTACGTACGAGTACATCATTTCAGCCTTCTTAATGAGCAGAATCCAGTAAGGGAAAGCCTACCATTTGATCATAAAGCCCAGGCAGGAGAGCTCAGATCATGGTCTGCAGCAGCACTTGCCAAGGCTGAGGTGGGTAGAAGATGTTGAATCCTAAGTCCATAACCAGGATCACACCCCTAAGGAGCAGGAGCAGCTCCTGTCTGGCTACCCAGGACTTTGTCACTGGTAAAACAGGGCTGCGGCCATTCTGACATCCCAAATACTTGATACCCAAGGCTAAAAGCTGCTTTGCACGTGCTTACACTCAGTCCTTTCCAAGCTATTCAGCCGCCCTTCCTCAGGTTCAGTACAAGCAATACCTGAAGACCAAGCAAACTTTGAACAAACGTGGTTCAAAGTGGGCACAAGACACACACCCACCTCAGAAAAGCCAAGTTGACTTCACTTTACTAAACAATACTCAGCTTCCATGCTAGGATATCACAAGTCTGAGCCCACAGGGCAGCCAAGACCCCCCAGTTTCAGCCTCATTTTAACCGTGCGTTTCAGCACGACGGGCGTTTCCGCTTTCACCATAATGCAACATTCCAGCTCAATGAAAAACACGCAGCCAGCCCCAGAAAGCAGCAGCACTGCTGCAAACAATACCACAAACCATTACACAACAGAGCAAAGAAAACAAAGCAGCCATTTCCTCACGCTCTCCCCACCTTCTTCCACCCTCCTGCCTTGGTAGCCCCGAGACCCAGCTCTGCTTCTAACGCCCCAATAGCATCTGTGGGTTTTGTTTTCCTGCCACCGCACCAACCTTTGTTTTAATCTGTCCTAAACTCATTGAATGCTGAAGTTTCAGGCAAAGCTGGGCGAGCTGCAAAGAAGACATTTACATAATAAAATCTTACCAGCTGTTCTGCCAGTCTCTGCCTGGAACCCTGCCCAGCAGAAACGAACAACTCCTCAAGAGGCCGGCCCCAGGGATTTAAAGGCAGATGTAAATTATCACGGCCAAATCAAGCCACGGGTGGTGTTAACACGTTTCACACACTTGGAGCGAGGCACAGATTTGCTCAGGGAAGCCACCAGTGCCAGACAAGAGCCCAAAGACTTATAAACCTGAGCTTCCTTTGAGTCTCCTATTAACTCTTTCTTACAAAAGCAAACTCCACTTAGCCCCAAGAACCTCACCTGATTTGAGGCAGTAACACCTATTTGCTCTTCAAACAAAAGCACTTCAGCGTACTGCGCATTTTAAAACTCTCTCTTAACTAATGACATGCAAGAGAAATAATAATCCCAGTACAGAGGAATACAGGCTGTCGTTCTTCTTTTCATCTGATAAGTCTGTGTATAATGAGAAAAACCCTCACCTTTGTGTTTGCTGCAATCCAATTAGAAGTTTCACTGTCATCATCACACTTCTTAATCCATTTCTTCAACCACTGTTAGAAAAAGGAGGAAAGAAGAGAGTTACGCTTAAACAGACGAGCTGTGAATGTTCCCAAGAAAGCTGCTTTCATTAAGGTAACGATAAGCAACACGCAGCCACATGGGAATATGGAGGGGCTGGTGCTGGAGAGCAGCGCAAACAGCAACTGATTGAGATGCAGACAGTTCCTGCAGCACCATCCTCATCCAGCGAGCACAATCACTCAGTACAAACACCTTGGCAATAAGTTTACAGTCCCTGTGCTCAATCAACACAACCTTCACATGGGAGCCCATGTGAATCTTAGAATCACAGAATCCTTTTGAGTTAGAAGGGACCTTAAAAGCCCAACCAACTCCACCAACAGTTCTAAACTTCACTGCACAGCAGCAGGTCCCAGAGTCAAATTAATTCCTTCGGTACAACAAGTCACGAGGCTGCTGAAACACCGAACACCTACAGAAACGCATAGCACAGGAATGCTTACTGTAAAGTGAAGCATTCACTCCTGAAGCACCTTGACTTCTCTTCAGAGGGTCACAGCTGCAACACCCACCTCCTCCAGACACTTCCCCATCTGGCTTAGACATTGTTCCTTCACAAAGTCAAACTGTGAGACACCTCAAACACATCCAATACGGTCTCATTGTTTCTTCTAATGCTACGGTCTAAACAGAGCTGCTACACTTCCAGATGTGAACAGCTACACAGCCTGTGCTTCACTTCTACATCTTGCATACTGATTGACTTTAAAGTTCAAGTTACACATTTAGACAAGAACTTTGTCATGCTCACCTTGCACTTAACAGGATCGTGCCAGTTTTCACCACAGTTAAAGCTGTAAGAGAGAGAAAGGGGGAAATCGGCAAATAGAGCAGACGATTATACTTCTATCTAACTAGGTTAACATCATGGAAGTTTCCTCCTGGGTTGTGCTGGAGGAACAAAGCCAGTCCTAAGGAAACATTATATATGTCAAAAAAACCCCAACCTAACACTCCAATCCCTCATTGGCCATATCAAACCAGTATCCCTCCCAATACATTTTGATTATCTGCAGGGCTTGCAGTCAAGAACCTCACTCCTGGAAGACTGGGGAGACTGGGAAAGTTCCACTGGACTGGAGGCTGGCTGGTGATGTGCCCATCTACAAGAAGGGTCGCAGGGAGGATCCAGGGAACTACAGGCCTAGCTGGAAAGCTGCCTGGAGAAGGACCTGGGGGTGTTGGTTGACAGCAACTGAACATGAGCCAGCAGTGGCCCAGGTGGCCAAGAAGGCCAATGGCATCTCGGTTTGGATCAGACACAGCGTGGCCAGCAGGTCCAGGGAGGTTATTCTCCCTCTGTACTCAGCACTGGTGAGACCGCTCCTTGAATCCTGTGTTCAGTTGTGNAGGCTGGACATTAGGAAAACATTTTTCACATAAAGGGTGATTGGGTACTGGGAGAGGCTGCCCAGGGAGGGGGTTGATTCGTCTTCCCTGGAGGTGTTTAAAGGACGAGTGGATGAGGTGCTGAGGGACATGGTTTAGTGTTTGATAGGAATGGTTGGACTCGATGATCCGGTGGGTCTCTTCCAACCTGGTGATTCTATGATTAATCTGGAACCACCCAGCCAACAGTCACCTCTCAGTGAAAGCAGGATCCGTGTCCATGTCAAAGCAGGCCCAAGACAGAGGGCAACAACTACACAGCAATGGGCTTGGCAACCAGCTATATCTCATTCTGCCTTACCAACGTGAAGCCTATCCCATGCCTCTCCCACCTCTAAAGCACACTTCAATATCAAGACTTACAGAATATGTACCAACACACTCTTGAAGCAGTAAGTAAAAAGCAAATATCAATGTCTTTCACTTGATTGTTCTTACCAAAACTGACGTCCACATTTGCAGCGAACAGGTTTAGCATCAGGATACTGGACTTTAACAACGTGGTGGCAATCTGGGGCAGGACACCATTTTAACAGTCGATTACACTAGGAATAAAGCAAAAAAAAAATTCCAAAATATAATAGAAAAAAGATGCTGCACAAGGACGCTACCTGCCCTCCATCCCTTCAACCACAACCTTCACTCACACTCCTTCCTGTCTTACCAGCCCTCTGCAAAGAGAGTGCTGCTTCCTCAGTCTAAGCATTTCCTTTCTTTCTACTGAAAGAGTGCAGGATATGAGAGTCACCTCTTCACTATCAAATTGCCTCTTATGGAAGATGCAGAGTACAAACCCTTGTGCTGACCTCATACCTCACCCAGAGAAAATACTTAAGAATATGAATTTACTAGCCTTGCTACTGAAAAAAGGATCTGCCGAGTTGTTTGCGACTCCCATCTCTGTTCCACACCTACAACAGCCTTGGCGAAGCCGCTCATAAACCAAGCATGCCAGCTTTTTGCAGGCACCACTTCCTAACATTCCTTGAGCACCATGTACCACCCGTTCCCACTGTGCTGCAGCCAGATATGGATCTGCACTTTTAGACTTTGCTCAGTCTTTCAGTCCACGACATGTGCTTGGCTCCAGTGTTGCATCAAAAAAACCAAAACTCACTACGTGCATCACTTCAAACAGGGAATAAAAGCTTGATCCCAGTAACAGTTTGCACACTGGGCACCACAGCAGATCTCAATACAGCTGAGAAACTGGCACAGCAGAAAATCTTCCACAGGATCTTCCTCTATGTTTATTTTGATGTTGAGGTTGCAAAGCTATTAGTATTTTGCTAAAAGCAGTTGGGCAGCTTTATTTCAAACAGCAATTGTTTAAGGCATGATCTTGTTTACAAGACCAGCTCCTGGGTTTCAATCCACAGTGTCTCAGGTACCATTCAAGAACCATGATCACCAAGCGCTCCTCAATCTATACACGAAAAATCTCTTGCATTCTCTGCCTACAGCTGCTCGCTGCTCATCATGGCCTCTTGGCCTGCAGATTTTTTTGAAGTCTCCCTACAATTATCCCCGTAACTAAATAGGCTGTAAAATAACCCCTGCAAAGCCTCTGACCTGTAGCCACACTGACCGGAGAGTAGGTAAAAAACCCTAATCTACAGTTATAAGCAAGCATCGTTTCTACTGCTCAGTACACATGACAAAACCAACCAAGAAGCCATTAATTTTCAAATAAAAACTCACCTCTACAAAACTATTGGTTATTAAATGCTGGTACTTTAATTTAACCTTGGAATCTGTGATCAGGCGCCTGTGGAAAGGGAAGAAACAGGAAAAATTACTGTAGCAGAAAACTTGGTTTTTCCATACCTTGCCAGCAAGTTCAGACAGACACCTGGCTTTGATCCCTCCTGCTACCTACAGAGGTACTTCTGCTGTGTGTACACATTCTCTGTTTGCTAAATGATTCATTAAATTATTATGACAACTGCAAATATGTATTTAACTTCTAATATTCACTTCAGAAGCACCCAGAAAGCCCACCTGAACCTGATGGTGTGGGAATTTTTTAATTAAAAACACTCTTCTGAAGAGTCCAAGAAATAGAACACTTTCCTCAGCCCTTTTACACTAAATATGCACATTTTGTGGCACATCCCTTTAAAAAGCTCCCCAATAACCACTGCGAGCTTCACACCTTTGGTGCCCAAATGTGGTTTGGGGTTCAATGAAACACTACAGCTGCAGTTTAAAAGTTCATGGGGTTTTAATCTATTTACCGTAAGAGCAAAGTAGATTTAAATTCAACATCATAAGAGTGTACACAACACTGACTTTAAGTCAAGTCTGTCATCTTGGAAGCAGAAGAGAGCTGGACAGACAGGAATCCCTTAAAATCACAGCGACCAGGTTTCCCCTGGACACACTGACCCAGCTGGCATTTGCACCATCCAGTGTAGATACATTCAAAACAGTTTAATCACGTATTGCTGAGCGCTTACACACAGGTCTTTCAGCTATGACTGAAATGACTTCTGTATATAAAACTGGACTAATATGCACTTTGCAGTATTTCTGTTTTAAATCATACGGTGGATACAGCTTTAAACAGCCCATATCACATTTAAATATTGAAATATATTATCCATTTCCGGGTGCAGCCCAAATCAAGTGCGCTCCTGCGTGTTATCGTGTCAACATTCAGCGCACGTGACGATGGGATGTGGCATAAATCCCAGCCCTTAGCAGTCTGGGGAGCTCCTCACCAAACGTGCTGCTTCTTAAATAAACGCAGCATGTGGTAGTCAAATTCCAGTGCTAAAATAAAACAAATCAGCTGACAAAGCTTCTCATCAGGCCTATGTTTATGGCAAACCTGTAATTTTGGACTTAAACTTATATAAGAATGAAAAAAATAATTTGAACCTGTAACACGAATTGTAAACCTTGCTTTCTTACTCCACACCCAAGTTTCTAGGTATAAGAAATGCCATTTAAAAAATTGTATTGTATTGTATATATATGTATATATATAAGAAATTCTATTTTAAATGAAGAGTGATGCCATAACTCATTGGAACACATGGATTATGTGATCAGCTGGTTTTGGATCCCTCCATGCTAGCAACCTCACCTGCCTGAGGTGAAGCAGCACTTCACAGCACCACTTGGGTCAAGACCTTCAAGAACTCAGCTCTGAATATTATTTGCTTCTGCAACGCAATTAAATGAAGCCATTCCCAGCACCCACGAACCATCCTCGGGGTTTGAGTAACTTAAAAGAAAGTGGGGTGGAAAAGCAAACTGCTTGTGAAAATCTTATCTTGTGGTCTCTCCTGGTAGCTATGTTCAGGACTATCCACTGACATATCCCTCACCACAAGAAGGATGTTGAGGCTCTGGAGCGTGTCCAGAGAAGAGCAACAAAGCTGGTGAAGGGGCTGGAGAACAGGTCTGATGAGGAATGGCTGAGAGAGCTGGGGGTGTTTAGCCTGGAGGAGGCTGAGGGGAGACCTCATTGCTCTCTACAACTACCTGAGAGGAGATTGTGGAGAGGAGGGAGCTGGGCTCTTCNCAGAACATCTCAAAAACACAGAGATGGCAGAAATCCCTTATCAGGCCATAAATTATACACTTTTGTTCTACTTGGATAACGCAAACTCCTGAAAGCCACCAATCGGTGGAATTGGCAAAATATACACCATGTGAGAGGTTGAGCATCCTCCCACAGGACTGACCTCCAGACCTCCCTACGTTGACACAGAACAGCAGCAGCGACATTTGCAATTCCATAAGGGAGGCAGCATTCCGTACGACTTCCACACGGAAACCCAAGGGCCACCTGTTCCTGCCCAGGGAGTTGACTTTCAGAGGTGACCACCAGACTGCTGCCACCCAGGAGCAGCGGCCGTTACACACACCCGCAAATCAAGGGTTATTAATGCCTTGCTTATTAATGAAATCAACAACTTTGCATGTAGGTTAAAGCAATTACCAGCCGCATTAGCAAGGGTGAACGAGGGATACAAACAGATTATCTCCAGCCAGGTTGAAGGTCTTGAAAGGGCTGAAAGGGACCCTTCTCTTCAATCTTCCCACTTAAGCCCAAAAGGAATGAGGAAAAGTGACAACAAGCTGACTAAATACTGTCAAAATCCAGAAAAATAATCTGAATTGCTGAGTCTGGACTCATACAGGGATAATTCAACTTGGAGATGCGCTGTCATGTCGAGGGCAAGTACTAAGAAGGGAGCAAATGGATGGCTTGGCCTGTGTCGCCTGATTTCCTAATGGGTACAGAAACTGATGTCTCTACGCTGCACATTAATCTTGGGCTCGTATAGCTTGGGAACTAGAGCTGGAGACTTTGTGAGAAGAAAAAGGCCTAAGAAGAAAATAAGTAAGGATATGGGAGGGGGTGCAAATTCCAGTTGGGATAATTAATATTTTAATTTGTGCCACTTCCTAAGGATTCTGCAGATGTCCATCTTTGCTTTTAAAGGAAAATATTCGGCTGCTGCAAAAAATGCACCTCTCTTCCCCAGGCACTCCAAGTGTCCCCCAGAAGATGAGGGAAAGGTAGGGGCTTACCTCCATGAAACATTTACAGTTTTAAGACATAGAGAACTTGTTTGCTTTACCACCTAGATGCCATTTTACTGTCGCAGGCCCCAGATCTCTGGCATTTCTAGGTGTGGGGGAATCCCCCAGCACGCAGTGCCAGCCGAAGACTGCAGAGATTCACCCCAGCCTCAGTTTTCTGCACTCCAAAGCCAAGAAGTGAAGCATAAGGACAGTCACACCTGCTACATAAATTGAGCAACAGCAACAGAAGACATAGCACTACTCTCCTCTTCTGTTCCATCCTTGCTCCTGCCTCCACTGACCACAGTTACACAACCTTACAAGCACTGTTTGAACAACTTACTCGAGCGACTGCAATCAAGAAAACACTCCCTGACAAGAGCGCACAACACCCCAAGTTGAGTTCAGACTCCAGTAAACAATAAATTCAATCGAGTCACTTGAGATGTTACGCCAACTTCAGTCGAGTTTCCACCCACTGAACTCTACAAGCCACCCTTAACGGGGCACAAAAATGTTTCAGCTACTTCCACTTCTACTCAGCCTACACTTCATGACTAACAGAGGGACATGGGAAATCACAAGCCTGAAAGCAACTGATAAAAAACCCCCAACAAATTAATATCAATGAGTGAGTCACATCAGGAAGGAAGGAATAAGGTAACAGAATTTCTATTTAGGTGCTTTTTAGCATAAAAGAATTAAAATGAACTTAATTAGGGTTCAGAATTATGAAGGATGTTACTCATGCAACAACACTGCCCAATATGAAAGAGAAGGAAGCTCATGGGATTCACTGCTGCACCGTGTGTGAGCAGTCATCCTACAGTTGGACAAGTTAATACGCACAGAGACACAAGTTGACACACCAGCTTCAGCAAATCTGATGTTTGAGGGCCAGCTGCTGCCTATCAGAGGGCATAAACCACACCCCTCGCAGGACACTTCTTTCCTCTTACTCACATATTAACTATAGCTATGGGACTTGGTGAACCAGTGGGTTGACCTAGGGAGGAAGTCCTAAATTCCTAAGTCAAAAGAAGCAAAACACACAAAGCAGTTAAACAGGGTTTGGAAGGAGTGCCTGGTGTTTATTCCACTGTCACGCTGGCCATATGGTCAAGGAGTCTTTCCTCCGAGCACTGCAGCATGGGTTCTTCAGACTCGAACAGGAAGTTAAGAGGCATATTGGAATCAAAATAAACAGCTCAAGACCAACCTCTCTGCTGCCTTAAAGCCTCTGTGCAGTTTTTTTATAAGTCAGTAGATGTGAACAGCACAACATGGAAAAAGAGAGGAAAGCCAAGAGGTAGCAACTCATCATACTTACATAACTGTATTGTCATCGACTAAGATATCACAGCCGTGAGCAGGGCATGAAATGGTCTGAAAAAACAAAAAGGTCATAAAAGGAGCAGTGTTTATCCTATTTTTGCATCACAAAGAACTGCAAGGCAACAGACTTTACTGCAATCCACTGCAAAAATAGTACATTGGCTCTATCATCACGTCCCAGATGTGCCACTATGCACAGCACGATTCCTCCCACCCACAGCAGACGCTCACATTCACTCCATGTAGTTCCCTTCAGCTTCACCCGTGGCAAAGACTGCAGCTCCCAGAGCTTTGGGGCTTGGCTTTTCTTAGTTGTCCTTTTGGGTTTTTTTAAACTTTAGTGGGCAAGAACTCTTCCCCTTTCCTTGGCCATGCTCTCCAGCATAGAATTCCCAGAGGCGAGTCACAAGGTAGGTGAGCTGACAGTTTACCTGTCCCATGCCTTCCTCCATTATTTTGGTAGTTAAATATTCACTCCAGCACTGCATACAGAACTTGTGTCCACACTCTAGGCCAGTAAAGTACTGCAACGACAAAGAACACAGGACACGGCATCATTTAATCACGTGGATTTACTCAATCATTTCGCCTTTCTTGGCGTTGTGCAGTTTATCAACCTCATCCCCCACACCAAACCTGAGACACTACCATTTATTTTGCATCACCACCACTAGAGAACATTGCCAACGCAGCTTTAGTCACGCTTCCAAAGCCAGACTTTAATCCCCAACCCTTGCAGCAAGGAAAGGTGTGGCTGATGTTTCCATCCTGCCTTCCCATTTACATGGATCTCTGTTCCAGGAGCACATACAGAGCGCAGCATGGCTGCTCTCTTCCACTCTTGCAGATCAGTAAAATAAATGCACCACCAAACAGCCACAGTTATAAGACGACACAGAATCTTCCTTCCTCCTATTTTTTCCCACTTGGCTGCTACCACATGTGGGCGCTGCCCAGAAGTCCCAGAATATGCACAGGCACTAATTTAGCTCCCTCGTGTACAGGGAACAGCAATCAGAGAGCAGCCTGTGAGCGCTAAACAACAGAAACTAAGAGAACTGTGTGTGCTTACGCTTTTAATGCGTATGCATAAAGTTTGCCAACTTACATGGTAAACTTCTTTCTGAAACCCAGATGCTCGTCAGATGAGGACCTAAAGATTCTAATTGGCAGGTGTAAATTGCTAAATAAAATTCAATAATGAATAGCTGTTGCAGAAAGCAACAAGGACAACTTCATCTGCGTATGCATCATCTACAGCGAGCACGTCAAGATACCATCTGGGCTTGAATGGTTACACAAGGGGTGGAGAAGCAAACCCTGCTGAGGATAGACTGAAATGAAGTTACTTCTCTTCAGTCATCTTAAAGTCACTTTAGTTTATACTCAGAGCCAGGGGCAAGGACAAGCTGCATTTAAAACAGTGCACTCACACCACTGTGCAGGTTACTGGTTGATGGCTTCGCTTTTCAAAGGAAAGGATAAAACAAGAGCTCCACCCTGAAATACCATCAACTTGTATGAAAATCCACAAATGAAAGAAACCTGGTTATCTGCAGCAGAACAGATCAGAACTGCAGCGCTCCTTGAATCCTGTGTTCAGTTGTGGGCCCCTCACCATAAGAAGGATGTTGAGGCTCTGGAGCGAGTGCAGAGAAGAGCAACAAAGCTGGGGAAGGGGCTGGAGAACAGGCCTTATGNATCCTGAGGGACATGGTTTAGTGTTTGATAGGAATGGTTGGACTTGATGATCCGATGGGTCTCTTCCAACCTGGTGATTCTATGATTCTATGTTGTTAATTAAGAAAAGGAGAGTCCATTGTAAAAAGACAATGTTCTTCTAAAAATGCTTTCTTGACCATTAGAGACTGATCATTAACACCACCGCATCGCCCAGCCTGCCCATGGGCCACTGGCCTATTAGCTGGGTCATGCTCGTCCAGTGCCGCAGCACTTGGGTTGCACAGGGAAGGTGCTGTTGGCACGTCCTTCCCATGTTGTGATTCCCACTCATCTGGCACTCGGGCCATCAGTGAGGGGACAGGTTTGAACCTGACACTGAGAAACGTGTTGCGATGCTGCAGTCAGTAGCTCTGCTCAGCCTGCCGTTCCCACAGCCCTGCTGGAGAGCACTTATGACCAGCAGCAGCGAGACAGTTAAACCTGACCCAACCAGGCAGCCAGAAGGGAGTTGAGCACTGGACTTCATTCCAAGGAAAAACAGAAATACTGACCCAAATCTTTGCTTTCTTTGAAAAAAAACCATCAGAATGGTTTGTCCTGTCAGTACTGTGGCTCAAAAAACCTTTCTGATGTTTGAACCATTACAAGGTACCCAGTGCTCCACGGATGGTGCTGTGGCCAAGGGACGTCCCCTGGAGATGAAGGGATAACACAAAAAAGCCCCAACATCTGTAACTTTTGGGAAGCCAACAGCGTACGGCCTGAAGGTGGCACTGACTTTTCCTAGAATCATGTCCCTAAAGCAGGGGCTCAGGGATGACCCCCTTGACAAATCCAGACTCAAACATGCAGGGAGCCACCACGGAACACAGGTAAGCACATATCTTCATTTCTGACCAGTTTGGGTTACTCCAGGCAGTGACAAGATTTGCCAAATGCCAACATAAAAGGCAGCCCCCACGCCTCCTCCCAGGCGGCGAAGAATTCAAAGCATCCTTCAGCTTGTTTCTTTACTTTGAGGGAGTTCCCAATTGTTTTTGGCTTAAGCTGACAGCAGATGACAAGCGAGCAAGGAAAAAGGCCCACATAAAACCATGAAGTGAGTAACTTCTTAACCAGCTTTTTATCATGAGACAGCTCTACTGTCCTATCTGTACTCATCACCCATTTCTCATTCCAATGGCATGTGGCCATCCAACACTTGTCCCTGCTGTTCTGGTAGCACCAACCAGATCAACCCTGGTCTTGCAGGTGCTTCCCAAAAGCTGACATTACAGCTCTTTGCAGATGATTGAAGATACTATGAAGACTTTGTATTTCCCTTTTCTGTACTTTAAAAGGCAGACAAATACCACCTACAATGACCCCAGGAGAGGGTCAACATTTAAGACGCTTACATTCCGGTTATAGCTGTGTGTTGTAAAATTTCCTAAGAGGTGCTGCTCCATCTCCCAGCTTTCTGTGGGCTGAGAGGGGCTCCCAGAATACGTACAGCTTTCTCCAGGTGAGAAAAACAAAACAAAAACAACAAACAAAAACCATTGCAAGAGGATTTAAAAGCTGAGACTTTAGGTTTGGTATGAACATAACTTACCCTGAAATTTATAATTCACATTCATCAAAACAGCTTCAAACCAGAGAGATTAAAGTCACACAAGACACAGAGGCACTAGAGCCTTCTACAGAAGTAACAAAGATGAATTTTCCTCTGTGCTCCAGCTTCGGGTACAGTCAAGAGCCAAAGAGACACCCTGTGTTGCTTCCTGACTCAATGAACACAAACAGCTTGGAGACATCACCTGTTCACCTGCAACATCTCACAGCTCCAGCTAAGAAAGTGTTCTGCTAGTAACTGGACCACTACTGGTTTTGATGCGCTAGTTGAACTACAAACCCAAGATGCACTCGTGTGCTTTGCACAGTCCTTGCCAGTAGCCACAAAGCTGCTTCCCAGAGCGCACACACCCTCCAGCCAGAGGAGATGCTGCTCACACCTAGCACAGCAGCTGCCTTAACAAGGAGGAGAACAAGCTGCTAGGAACATGAAACCTAAATCTGAAGTTTCCAAGAGGACCTTTTCTGAAGATAAAATTATTTCCATGCTCAACACAAAGGCTTCTGTGATTAAACAGAAGGAGCTTAGTGTAACACAGAGGGTGAGACAGATATCTCACACCTGCCTCTTTCTCAAAACACCTCTGTGCAAAGAGCAAGCAAATATTCTCCTCAGCAGCAATTCACTAAAAAAGAACTACGGAGAAAGCTTAAAAGGAGGTGCACAAAGTCTTGGGGTTACTAGCGCAAAAGCAGCAGTGATCTTAACACTGAGAATTTCAGCTGCCTGAAACCAGCCCTTGCTCTGCTGTGCCTGCTCCAGAGCACAGGAACTGCTTTCAGTCAGGCTACAGCAGCAGGGGTATTTAATCCAAGGCTACTCATAAACCCCAAAGCTGATAATAGTTCTCATAGCTGCTGAAAGGCAAGCTCATAAACCACACCCAGAGCAAGGGGGGGAAGCCTTACGCAGGGGCTGCTCTGCTCTTAAATTCAGGCAGACATTATGGTGTTTTGGATGGTCAGGACAGCTCCATCGGGAACTGTAAGTATGTCAGCACCCTGCCTTTTGGCAAAGCCACCGAGGGACTCAGGTTTGAGCTTTCCCACTAATCTCCTTTTCTCCTAGGACCTCGCATCTTGCTTGTGGACAGTCACAGCAAATCACTCGCGTGCACAAAACACAGTGGAAGCCTGGAAATCTGATCAGTGGATCGGGATGTTCAATACTTGTGAACAGCTACAAAACCACCAGCAGCACCATTGCCAATCTTACCACAAATCCCAACATGAATTTGCAGCCCCAGCAAGCACTTCCACCCTACCCTTTTCCAATTAAAAAAGCATTGCACAAACGTAATGAAGAACTGAAGATACCCACATCAGTTGTGTTCTCTAAGCAGCACGACTTTATTTTACTGCTACTCCCACTCATGTTTATTCTAGGCTTTCTAGCCTGACTATTTTGCATCATTATTTACTACTTTTATAAGCTCTTTCCTGTCTTGCCATTCCACTTCAGTAAATCATAAATCCTGCCACGCTTTCCACACTTTTTTCTCTTATGTATCATTTATTTATGTCTTGACTGGTACCTGACCTTTGTGAAAAAATCACTTCATCTACCGCTTTCTATTCTCTGAAGAACTTTCCTAGACTGCTCCCCCGACCCCAGCATCCTCAAAGGCTTTTGCAGAATGGATCATCATTTCATTTGAAACAATCCGGCTCTGAGTAAACTAACCTACTACAGATTAGAAGGTTCCATGAAAAAAATCCAAGGTCCCCATTTCATTTCAAAGGCTTTTGTTAAAGCACCATTGGAGAAGTCCTGTGAGGGCTTCCACTGGGAATGGTGCATTTCAGATTGCTCAGCTGGGGAGCTAGAGTCGGACACCTCCTCACTGCCAGGTACTCACCGAGTTGGGGTAGTTCAGATAACAGATCTGACAAGGCATATCCTGGGCCGATGACCTCGTGTTCATCTGGCGCGTTCGAGACTTTTTGCTTGGATTAATTACGTGACACTCTGCAAAGAGCTTCTCCAAGTTGCCATCGAAGTACCTGTGGAACACAAGAGAACGACTAGTTAGCCACCTTCCCTGTAAGTCAGTCTGCAGGGGCACTCAACGTACAAAGCTGATAACGCTTTAGGAAGCTCACACACCCATTACTTTTAAGAAACTCTTCACAAATAAACCACAACACAGGCATGACTGCTGTCCACCAAGAGACAGAGAGAACCAAGACTTTCTGCTGGGGAAAGACCTTACTTGGTGTCTCACATGCGGGACGAGGCCTGTCACACTGATATCCTGCAGTATTCCCCAAAAGCCCCAAGTCCAGAGCAGCTCTCTTGGAGTGCTACCTACCAAGACCTAACCTACAGCTAAAAAGGGTCCATTCCACTACTGGTTCCTACATTTCTTAATGCAGTTGACATGCTTTAGATTTTAATTTTCAAGATGCTGAATTTGAATGGCAGTGGTGAGTTCCGGCACTGTAGCACACACAAGGATTTGCCACTGCTCTTCAATGTTAGCTCACGGATTTTACTCCACCAAGTTATCTTGTTTGCCTTGAGGATTATTTATATTGAGAATATTTTAATAAGTGAATTCAGTGCAGTCCCATTACAAGCAGCATTTTGGAAGAGCCATGGATAAATATTAACTCCACAACAAATTTCCAGACTTCAAATTGTTCTTGCACACAACATGATCAGAGTAGAACATCCTCTGTTTGAGGAGAGCAAACAACTGGGTGTGATGTTTGCAAAGAAAAAAAAAAGCAGTTTTGAAGACAAATGCTCTGACACAACTCTAACACCTGTGGCCAGCCAAACGCTTATGGAAATACCGGAGACATTTGTAAGAGCAGGCTGGTTTGAAGGGTGTATATCCACAGCAGGAACCTGATTCAACAAATTGCACCAAGCAGCTCTGTTCTTACAAAACCTCTCCAAAAGTTATGACACCTACTGCCCTACCTGAAGACATAAGATAGTCATCAGCAACTGCTTTTCAGCTGGAGTGACCCACTCCTAAACACCAATGGGTAACTAACCCAGAACAACCATCATCTTCCCAGGCTTTCTGTAGTTTCCCATAGATAGAAAATAAGAGATTTGATACCGTGTGCTCCTTGGGATAAGAGCTAGTGATAAAGGTAACTCAAGTAAGATGTCTAGGTTGGCGTCCTTAACTAATACAAACATTTTCAAACCACCAACAGACTGCAAAGGATGCAGGTGCACGAGCCACAGCTCATAGGAATTGCTTCCATCTCAGAAACACCTGGTCTTCCCTACACTTGCACAGAAGAAGCAAACGAGGCAGCCGAGACGCTCAGCCAGGGCTACGCAGAGGAGAAAGAAAACAGAAATCTAAGAAAAAAAACACCAAGTTCTGTCTTTTTAACTCTGCTGCACTCAATTCTTACAGGATTCCCTCTTCTCTTTGGGACTGTCACTTGAACACCTCACCTGTGTTAAGAGAAAATCAGGTATTCGTCCTTGCCCACGCTGTTTTCCTTTAATGCATTTGCTTTCTCTATTATGCCAGGATGCACTGACCATTTCCACAACTCTTTATACCTAAGTGCCTGAGATTCAACCACGCTGTCACTGGGCAGCAAAAATATATGAACTCTAGATAATGCAGGAGACTACTAGAACTCCCAGAAAACACCCAGTTGCAGTGGGGACTGCAGAGTAAAGTCCAACACTGCTCCAACTGCTCCACCACTCCTTAGGCAAACACACCAAGGGCCCAGCCTAAAGACCATTCCAGTTCCTCCAAGGGTCAGGAATGATTCTTAATTCCTATTACCACACCTTTTTCCTACTTGTTCAAACATCACAGATAATCTCTTTAAGAGATCTCCCTTTCTCCTTCCCATGTTTTCCCACTGAAGGATTCCCAGGCACTGGTTGTAGCACCCTTTGCCCACACAGCACACAGGTTGCTCACATGACATTTCTCCACTTCCTTGTCCCAGCAAACCTTCTCAACCACTGGTTTTCATTGCTATTCATCCTTCCTAAAGCCAAGGAGACCAAAACAAATGCATTTCTGGTTAAGATTTCACTAAAATCTCATACCGTTTCACCTACATTTCTCTAAAGCATCCCAAGCGGTGTCTACCTTTTCCATCTCCCTGTTGGCAAGACCTCTCTTGACACTTTATACCACTTTCACTGCTAGAATCCTCCCAACTGTCTGGGGTTTTTTTTGTTTTTTTTTTCTCCTTTATGACATCTGGGTTCTGCTCTGAACTAAATAGCTCCTGATATGTGCCGAGACATTCTTCAACCAATATCCATCCCAAAATTAACTGATGAGGGACTAGGTTTTGAGCTCCCGTTTGAGCAAAGTAACTCTGTACACACCATATCAACAGATGCCCGCTACATGTTTTATATCACATGGTTGAGCACAATCATTTCAGTTGTGAAGCATGGGAGAAAGAAAAACCCTTTAATATCACCCACCCCCACCCCCACCCCGCTTCCTTCACAGCTCCAGCGGTTCTGATTTTTCTCAAGACACCTCTCAACTTCTCCCTACCAGAGAGCTGCCTCTTGGTAGCTCAGTCCCTATTTTCATCTCTGGGAGGAGCACAGCAGCTCTAACAGCCTTTTAAATCCGCTTCTTCATTTGTTATGTAGATATTCAGTCATTTTAGCACTTCAGACACTTGAGAAACGCTACGGTCTATCCTACCAGCGTCACTCTTTGCTCAACACAGCCAACTTCTATAACCAAATCTCTTAGTTGATCAAAATTCCTTCTCTTCGTCACAGTTGTTTACTCTAACTTGAAAATGAACAGCCACATGACTGAATTATTTTCGAGTTCTGTAGTTTCTACACTGCTTACCAACTCCAAGCCCATAACACTATCAGGTTTAAGCTGTCACATTCTTCATTTCCTCCTGCTGCTGGTGACTCCTTATCACCATCTTCTAGATACAATCAAATTCCGTCCAAGTGAGCATCAAAGAGAAAAAGCTTTTTCACTGAAAAAGTGCTTCTAGTACACGCTTTGGGCTATTTATTTTAGTGAAAGGGCATTTGTGAATGTCAGAGTTGCTATACTCGCAGTAAGAGATGTCTTCATACAAAACAGCTTGCCATATGCAGCTTTCCACCTGCTCAGCCTCTGCTGAATCGTGTTAAGCACTCATTTACCCAAAGGAAAGCAGACAGCCAGGTACCTGCTGAGCAAAGGCAGATCCCCAGTGTGAGAGGAAGAGGCAATCTGGGCTAGCAGCCAAGCCACGAGGGCCACCGTGGCACCCGCCCCCTGCTTGGAGGGAAGGCAGATATGCAGCCACCAAGATAAGGGCTGAAACACCTCTGACAGCACCTCCAGGGACTGAATCAGGCCTTTGGTTAACTACTAAATAACTACTTTTTTTTTTTAATAAGAAATGACCTGGGAAAGGCACACAGAGCAGAAGCTGCACTTCAGTCCCTTCTCCATTAGTATGTTTTTCCCCCGAGTTCCTCTCGGAAGGAATGGACACTATCAGCTATGGTAAAATTGGAAGGTAACCAAGATAAAAGTTATGAGCTAAAGAACTTCCTTCACTCATCTCTGAGGTTACCTCGTCAACCTATACCCACCAGCCTCCTGTATGCATTAACCAGCTGGCGAGACAGAGGAAAACACAGTACTCGGCATCTTTATTCTCCAAAGCACATGCAGCACACTGGCAGCTGAACTAGAGTACATGCTCCAGTACTCCCTCTCATCTTCCAAACAAATCCATCCCAAAACACCAATTTTGCTTTTGGACACAGTCAAATAATTAGCACTTCACCAGGACAGGGTGGTTTGTCAGTTGGGGCTATTACCTCTGTATGAGTGGAATAACTGCCTGTAACATATCTGTCCTCTTAATAATGACGGGTAGGAATGGTTGGACTCGATGATCCAGTGGGTCTCTTCCAACCTGGTGATTCTATGATTCTACGATTCTGTGACACACAACAGCAAAAAGACAGAGCTGACAGACAATAACAACCTACTTAATTTAAATACGCACAACACCACAAAAAAAGCAATGAAGAGGTTTTCCTGTTTTAAAACATGGAAAGTCTCAAACTCACAAGCTCAGACCTCAAACTCAACGCTTATCAAAAAAGAAGCCACTTGGTTACTGTTTTTCTGCAGGCAATGCTTGATAAGGCTGCCTGGTCAGTCCTGCTGACTCAGGATGAGCTAAGGCAAAGCAGACGCTGGCAAGGTTCTGTAAACACAAGCCGTTAAGCAACTGAGTTCAAGCTCTGAGTTGGTGTGAAATCAAGCACCAAAGATTGCACCCAAACATTACATCTCAGCAAGCATCAAACCCACCCAGGCAACAACAGGCATTTCCTATGAAACCTTCCTAATGGTTAGAAGCAGTAAAAGAGGCCACATTTCTTTTCCTGAGGGCCTAACTTTAAACAGTTGAACTGGCAGAAAAGAAATAATCTACGCAACTCTCCAACGCTGACAGGAAAGCTATCATGTTGGACTCGATGATCTGGTGGGTCTTTTCCAACCTGGCGATTCTATAGGTCTACGATCCTACGTGAATAAGTGAGCCAGAGATTTCAGACAAGGCTTTTTTTGGAGTCGGACACTGAAGACACAGTGAATGGGTAGCGTTACTTTCAGGTAATATGTAAGTTTTCAGAGTTTTCCCCGCTTATAAAAATAAAATCACGTTTAATTTTTTAATACCTGACCAGAGCAGGCCTCTCCACCTCACCACAAATGCTTCCCATTTTCTTTCAGCTCATTTACCCCAGCGCACTGCTGCAACAAGATCAGCTGAACACACACAAAGCCAGGCAAGTCTCAGACCACGTCATGTTTGTTCGAAAGAGAACCATCTCTATTTTAGTGAAAAGAGATGGTGTGTAGCTAGTGCAGAGCATCATTTCCAGCTCCATCACTATTTCAAACTAATTGGTTTGCATCCTGGCTACTGAAGGGACCACTTGCTTCCCAGCCTTGCCGTCACTTATTACCGCAGCAATCAAAATCTTGAATATCAGAAATCAGCTGCCTCAGTCTCCTCTCCAGCCTCCAGCTCCTGGTCAAACCCAGCTGAGCATCAGTCGAGGGCAGCAAAGGCTTTTATGGAAGTTATTTTGGCAAGAAACAACAGAAAGCAGCACCAGCTACTTGAGAGCAAATGTTTTAATGGTTTTTGAATGCAAGAGGACATCAATTAGCACCACAACTGTGACCAGCGTGCAACAAGTCTGCATCGGCAAGGGTGACATGTTGCATTGCTCATGGGGTAATCCTATAGAATTAAGGTAAATATTTTAATGACTATGTACTGAGAATGAATGTTTCCCTGTAGACTTTGTAATATTTACATGCACTTGGAGTGTTTTGGTTGGCAACTGTAAAAGCCTTAACAATATCAACTCACTAAGAAGTGGCTGACACCCCCCTTTGAAATAAACTGGGCTGTGGGTTTTTTTTCAAGCTGATGGCAGCCTTAACAAACCAGCTTTCAGCAGAGAGGGAAAAAAAACTTTGATTAAAGGGGTGACATTTCAGTACCTGTACGCAGAGGTATTTCAAAGCGAGATGGAGGGAGTCAAGGAGAGTGAATTTGAGCCTGACTAAAAGCATCAGCACAAGAAACTCAAATACAAAGAGGTGACCAGGCACACATACAAAGAAGGAACCAAACCAGAATGTTCACCAGTTGTAATCAGAGTTAAATAGCCTCAATGTGACTATAATTGTAACACAAAGCTTTCATACTTCCTACATGAACTAAGAGGTCACTCAAGAAAATAAAGCAAAAAACTAGAAAGCTTTAAAAAAATATAATCACCTCAGGAAAAAAAATGTAGGCCAGAAAGAAGAGATATCTGAGCATCATCGCTAACTGAAGGTGTTATAGAAAAGGGGCTAAAGGTGTCCTAAATCCATTATTCCAGGATAGTAGGAATATTTAAACTCTAAAACTACTTACTATCAGACTGAAAAGAGCACCGACAAGGGCTTGGTCCACAGCACCGAGCTCCCATGGGCTGTTACCTGCTGTCCATCAGTTCAACAGTCCCACAGCCACTGCTTCTACACGTGGTTTCACAGACTGCAAAGCATCCTATCTGCTCACACCTTAAACATCAGGCAAAGGCAACGGCAGCTGAGGAAAGGCCAAACAATCCAGGATTGTCCTCCTGCCCCCAGCTCCTCCCCATGGATTCAGGTCTCTCGAGACAAGCCAAGATCATAACCAGCAGCAAGTCCCTGTACTCTCTCTCTGCTGCTTCTTCTGGTCCGGACTGACTCTCCCCCAATCTTCTACAAGTGAATTCCCCAGCTCCCACCCGTCTTCAACAGCAACACTGACACTGGGGTAAAAACATATGCACTGCCCCTGTAGCTGGATATGACCCCCACTGTATAATAACGAACTACAAAAAGTACTTTTATCAGCAAATCCCCCAGGAGCTGGGAATCAAAGACAAGAAATAGCCAAAAAATGCTCTGCTCCAAGTTAGAGGCAGAGGGAAAATTCAAACCATTATTTATACAGATGTTGAAGAAAACTGAGGGCTGAAAAGATGCAAAGACATGGCAGATGCATTTTACCAGTGCCCTTTATCAGTCAAGAATGATTTAGTCTCTGCAAGACTGACAAACACATCAGGAACGCACGTGCTAGCGGGACGTGCAAGAAGCAACTAAACCCAAACCCAAGACAATTGCAAGATAACAAGAACCTGTTCCTCTTTGCTTTATTCTAGTGCCTGTGGAAATGTGCGACTGTTGGTGTTCAAACTGGAAGGCACCCCTGCTGCCTCCTAAAAGATCTCTTAAGTCTAACAGGTATTAATAACATTAAAACAAGGAGTTACTCTTAGCTGGTAAAGGCTGCTAAAAGAGGAATGCTTAGAGCTTACACCGGAGATTCTCCTGCCACAAACTGTACGTTCATCTGTTCCAATGTAATTCTGGTAACAAACGTGTCTTGTGGGGCTGAAGTGAGACACAGCTGAATGCAAAGATGGCCACTTACCTCTCCATCAGCTTCTCTTTATCCCAGTTGAAATGGCTAAGCAGTATTCGAGTGATAGTCGCTGGATTCTGGAGAAAGAAAAGAAAAACAATAAATAATTGAGTAACTGCTTGACCAAGCTGATGCGCTGCTATGAGAAGAGCAGGCAGAGTTTATGAACAAGCGAATGGGGAAACCAGCCTGCCCAGTAACATCATCTCTCCAGACAATGTACGTTCACTAACATTCACTGCAAACTGGTTTGACTCAATAAATAGAAAAATTAAAACCAACTCTGTAAAGCAAAATGGCTAAATAAATTGAGAAGACAGTTGAAGACCTCAGGAACAGGTCAGTTACTGCTACCACGGCAGCTGAAGCATCAACATCCCTGTGTTCAGCGTGCTCGTGCAACGTAAACCCAGAATGACTCAAAACACAGCCAGGGCAAACTGCCATCCACCCCATCCACTGCTCATCACCTCCACACTACCTGCAGAACAAGAACATTTCCTGTTTGCCTCAGCCCCAGCAGCAAAACGCTCGGGCTGAACACTCCCAGAAGGAAAGTGGCTGACAGTTTAAGACAACCGTGTCCTCCGAAGTTCCCAGCTGTTCCTGAAGCACCCAGAGATCCAGAAAACACTGTACAATTATACAGCTACAGAAAGGAACAGGGCATATAAAAGGTCCAAAATAAGACCAAAATTAAAGTTGATTTCCACTTCTGTACAAATTTTCCTTCCAACTGAACAGATTCAGTTACCATCAGCCAAGGGTTCAGTTACATGAGCTGGGAAACAGAACAAACCATATGTCTGCTGTTATTCTGAGCTGTGCTTTAGCTCCCTGCATCCACTCTCTCTGGGCTCACTTTTAGGACCATTTACACGCAGCAGAGGCAACAACAAGCACCCTGAGTGCGGCTCGGTCTACTTTGCCATTTGACACCAAAATGGAAGCTTGCCTTAGGGCAAATTTTTAAAGGACACTATGAAGCTGTTGAAAAGCAGGACAGAAACTAGTAATGTGATTTTCTGAGCCCGCGGGCTACAGCTACAACTTAAAGCTGCCAAAAGCCAAAGCAGTGATCCCAGTCCACCCTTACTCTCAGTCGCACGCTTGCATGTCCTGTGCTCAACCCCTGTGCTGGTACAGCCACCTTGGGCTGCAACGCTGCACGTCACTGGCTCAGAAACAGGTCTTCTTCCGTCTTCTCCTTTAACTTTTTCCCCTGAATCAGTTCCCCGATCTGTCTGACAGCCCTAACATGCTAACAGCTGCACTGGCACAACGGAGAGGGCAGGAGGGGAAAGTGGGACAGCATCTTTCTGCAGTGACACCAACAAAACATTCACTGAAATAAAGCCCTAAGGTCACAATGAAGCACAAAGAGCCAGTCTTGTGGTTTGTGCTGTAAAAAGTGACACTCCTCTCCCTCTGCAGTCAGTTCTTGCTCTTATTAACGCCAGCACAGCTTGTTCAAGGCCAAATTAAGAAGTTTTCCCAGCTTAAAAAGCCCATGTGAACAAAAGCAGCTTTAGAAACATTAGACCAGATCCCTGATCCAGCCGGTGTGGAGCCCCATAAACAGCTGGGACAGCAAATCTGCTACACAGCACGGGGCAGAAAAAACAGAACCTGGTATTACCGAAGACTTGGTATCATGAAGACACATCCCCAAACCATCTTCGAGCAAGACTCCCAGGCGATACGGATCCAAGTCCCTACCTGTGATAACACGAGGTGCTTGGCCAAGAGCCACATGCGACTGGCCATTACTGAACAGCGAGAAAGCAGCCTGATCTTCAGCATGCTCGTAGTCAGGATAGCAGCGTGGCAGCCACCTGCTAAGCAGGTAATCCCACTTTCAGACAAATGGACACGTTTCCTTGTGTTGAAAGCAGGGATGGAGCTGCTGCAGGACCAGCTGGACTTGCTCACTGCTATGACACTGCCCCTCTCTCTGTAGTTCTCAGGCAAAGCAGCAAGCTGATACATCTTGGTGTGCAAAAGCAATGCAGATACACTGCGTACGCACCCCAAGAGAAGCACCAGAGGCTCTCTGGGCAATAGGATGGTCTTCACATTCTGTATAACCCAAGGAGCAGCATCCTCACCTCTTGCCACAGCCGACAAGTGGTTTGTGTCGCCAACACTGCTCGCGCCACTGCAGCCATGCAGGAATAAGATCAATAACGCTAACCTCATTTAAAGAAAAATAAAAATCAAGGAAAAGTTTTCTGATAACATCCATCCCTGATGCAGCCCAGCAGCACAGAGCCTGTGCCAACACTGGAATCAGAGGGAATCGAGCAGTTGAACTTCTTCAGGTCAGCCCTGCCACCCAGAAGCTGTGTGGGAATTTAAGGGTCCCCCCTTCACCAAATGCTACTCCAGCTTCAGGGAGGAGCACAGTGCCTCATCCAGGCCTTTTAGTTATCAATCTTTTGAGGTTTTAGGTCTCCAAAGAGTCTTTTTTCAATAACGCTGTATTACGTAGCAGTACTTAACAGAGCTCATGACAGCTCAAACACCCACGATTCCTACAGCAAATTAATCACACGCAAAAATATACTTTACAAACAAACGGCTCTTATCACTCCATTATCTCAGTTATGATACCAGCTCCCACAGTCAGCACAACTTTTGTATTTTAAAAAAATGTCCATGGCCTACAACAAGTCTTGCTTTAAAATGGCAAATCTCCGGCTGCGCATCCCAAGCAGATAAAGCATGCAGCTCAACTACAAGGACTCTTCACTCAGCCCAGAGATCTGCCAGATGTGCAGAGAAATTGTATTTTCTTAATTTCTCAAACAACAGCACTAAGAGAGGTTTAAATTAGCCTGAAGGCTTGTCCTACCTGCGGCTGCAGCAGCCCACTCCTATTAGGCTTCTGGCAATACCCGTTAATTACTGAATAGGCTGAGAGGCAACAGAGGGAGTGGTCTCTGGCCAACTTTTATTTTTGAAGACAACCACGTGGTTCCCCCTGTTGAAGGACCAGAGATGCTATACTGATCCAGT
The DNA here is from genome assembly GCA_013389865.1 of Piaya cayana. Taxonomy (NCBI): domain Eukaryota; kingdom Metazoa; phylum Chordata; class Aves; order Cuculiformes; family Coccyzidae; genus Piaya; species Piaya cayana. The sequence goes on from WAAB01005369.1 coordinate 249,494, forward strand.
CCTAAACTGGTCCACGGGGATTATCAAGTGCAACAAGGCAAACCCAGCAACCACCACTGACGAAAGAACACCCAGTCCCAAAGAACAAGCGGGGCTGGTTGCCTTTGTGGCTTTGCCATTTTCCCAAAGGGGCACAGCAGCTTCCCAAAACAAGCTTCCAGAAAAAGACCTCCCAAGTACCCCAGTATCATAAAGAGAGCTGGCATCCTGCTGTGATGGCTCATTACTTAGGACCATACTCCAGAGCCCAGCATTTTAACACAAAGGGCTGAGGGTTAGCTTCTGCAGGCTTGTTAGGCTTCAGTTTCCCCCAGCTACAGTAGTAGTTGTTCAACATGGGAATTTAAAACAAAAAGGAAACGCCAGTAGCATGACACACTCTTACCACCCGCTTTCTCCACTTGCCACATGCAAGACCTTTTATTTAAAATCTAAGTCGTTTCACTGATGGAGAAGGCAAAGACTAACACAAGTGGGTCATTGCTCACACACAGCGTGGACCCAACTGTGGATCCAACCTGAGCCAGCATTCCACATGGCAGACTGGAGACAGAGAAAGAGGCAGCGCTAAGAGGCATGGTTTGCACAACCAGAGTTAAACACAAACACACAAACCTCTGGAATTAAGGATCCTTCTAACCGAAGGCACTGGAACAGGTTGCCCAGGGAGGTGGTTGACTTGCCTTCCCCAGAGGCGTTTAAGGTGCGGGTGGATGAGGTGCTGAGGGACATGGTTTAGAGACTGGTGGGAATGGTTGGACTCGATGACCTGGTGGGTCTCTTCCAACCTGGTGATTCTATGATTCTATGAAGGCAAGCATGCCAACAAGGTACCAGCGGCTCCACATGAATTGCCTGCATTCAGACGCTTATCTCAGTTACCTGGGAGCAGCTTTGGAGGAATAAATCTCAGCATCTGCCACAAAGAGAGGTTAGCTGCTGTGGAACAGCTACAGCCCTTAACGCAGTCACACAGGGTTAAAACGACACCAAAATAATTCCATGCCTCCATCTGTTTGACAGTAGTTCCGCTACAGCCCTCCAACAACCCTGCTATCCAAGCCCGCACCACTCGCTCTGGACACTCCCTCTACCCCGCCTGGCAAGAATCAGCAGCGTATTTAACCACCACCAGATCCCACAACACCGTTAACACTATCCAGCTGGTTCTGAAACTGGATGGGCTGCTTATTTGGCACGCAGGATTACCATTTCTGACTCCTACACCACAAAGATTAGTTATGTCCAGGCTCCAACACTGCTCAGACAGGATTACTGCTCAGGCTCGGAGCTGCAGCAGGGGAAGTTCGCTTTCACAGGGGGTATTTGCTCTTTCCAGAGAAAAATGTTAACAAGTAAAGCAGCCAGAACCAGACAGCGAGCAAGGGAAAAGCAAACACCCTCAAAGGCTCTGCTGTCCTCCAAACATGGTTTGGTGAAAGCTGAAACAGCAAATCTCATTTACAACAGCCACCGATCAAACGGTATGTGCTGAAGCCGAGGAAGAGTGCCTGAAGCGCAGGGCAGCGAGCCTGTTGGTGTCCGACAGGAACGGCACCAGGGAACGCAGCCATTTTGTTGGAATTCCTGGGGCACTGGCAAAGCCTCGCTGTCACAACTGTCTCACAAACAAAACATTTCCAAAGCTCTGCCCAGAGAGAACCACAATCCTTCAGCAGTGGGGGTTTGAGGCTAACAAAGCAGCCAAAGCCCAGCTGTGGTTCAAACAGCACCCACTTCACTCTGCTTGTCACCACAGGTATTTACATGGACTCTCGTTATCTATGTCACCATGCTCCGATGCGCCAGTGCAAGCAGGAGATAAAGGGATGGGAAACCCTGCAGTGGTGTGGACCTTTCCAAAGAAGTATTATTAATTGAAATAAAACTCCTTAATTTAACCAAATTTAATTGAGCTGGAAACTTGGTCACTAATGTCTAAGCTGAATTCTTTTTGCTGTCAAAATAAGAAATTATAAGTTGGAAGGAGGAACCAGGATGCACCTAAATGCATAAATGAATTATAAATTGAAGATATTACAACATTAGCTTAAATCAGAATTTTCAAGCAGCAGAATTTGCTGGGTGACAGCTTGCAGCACTTGATCCATTCACATTTTCATCCATCAAGATGACCTGCACGGTTAATTCCCACAGCTACTACAGAAAAAAGCATATTTTAGAGTTCATCTCCTCATCGCATGCCAGAAGCAAGCTCCTGGTTTCATTTCAGCATTCACTGTAGATAAAAAACATTTAAGAACAAAATAAGGAGAGGGAGAACTGAGCTTAAGACATGACACAGATTTCGTTTTCTTTCCATTTAATGGCTGGTTTGGGTTTTTAAACATGGCAGCTTTTGCATCTAAAAAGTTTTTATTCCAACTTCAGCATCTGTATCCCGACAGTGGAGACTTTCAGACTCAGCTCAGCAATACGAGTTTGACAGCACTTCCAGTTGAGTTTTCTACACAACTGCTTTTGCACTCATGAATCAAAGCAGCCACTTCAGAAACACAAGCTCTGCCCAATCCTGACACCTGTAAAATGGTTCAGACCTCAGCAATATCCACAGCTCCATTCCACAGGTGCTTATGCAACACGAGACCATGTTTAAACTCCCTGAATGAGAAGCTGACTGGTTTCACATTGGTTGACAGCAAAGAATAAAAGTTTCGCTTGATAGTGACATATTGCGCACACTGATGGAGGAGCAAGGGGCCACCAAAAGCACAGCTTGGAAGCCAGGTCTGTCTGAAACCAAGCAGCACAAACCTTTGCTCCAGTCAAGCAGAATCCAGGCACAGCACAATATAGTCACTGTGAAGAGTTAATCAATCACAAATCCAGCCTTTGCCAAAAGTAGAATACTGAGTGGAAATTCCAGCTGCCCTCCAAGCACATGCAGGATCAAACAGCATCTCCAAACCTTGTCATAACGCACACCACACTGTGGGAGGAAGCACTAATAAAATAACCAACATGTCACATTTGATGTTGGCAGATAAAGTAACAGTAACCTTAGCATGAGAAGGTTTAAAAGATTTCTTGATTAATTGAGACATTTGCTTGGCTCAGTTGTAACTCTTGTCAATGGTCTGGAGACCAGCATCATATAAGGGGTTGCGTGTTTTTCCCCACTGCTCTCCAGAGGGCTCTAGGTCACAGCAGGCATGCCCCAGTCTTCAATGACTTCCAAACCTAACAGGTTCCCCCACTGACACTCCTTTCTGAAGGACAACAGATCCTTCCTTCTCCACCCATGGCACAGAACAAGGACAACCAACAGGTTCTTCTCCCTCTGTACTCAGCTC
>WAAB01005369.1:257627-269386 GCA_013389865.1 Piaya cayana
GAAATACACTTTTTTTTTTTGTAAGGTCTTTTTGCAGTCAATGTTGGAAAGACTGAAAGTGGCACGTGTCAGATCAGCTACCCATCAAGCTGATAAAAGGAAAACAACCCAACACACTGCATTTGGGTTTCAGGGGAATGCTGACTTCAGTGACTCCGTTTCTGAATGAAGTGCAGTGTTCTGGGAAAGCACAGGTCTGCCGATGTCGGCTACAGAAACTGTCCTGTTTGCAGGCAGAAACAAGTGGTAAAGGAATAAAGCTGAAAGTGGAACTATATAACTGCTTTTTCCTCTAAATCATTTTGTAGAAGTCTTAAGGTGTCTCAAAAAAAGCTTCCCCTGCTCCTTTTTCCTCATTCAAATACGAATAGGTTCATTAATTTCACTTTTACCATAGTCAGCATTGTACATTGCCAGATTCTGGTCCAGAGCCAAACTCGCCCATAGAGTTGTACCTATTTCACGGGCTTGATGCAGGGACTGGCACTGTTACTCTCCTTCAGGCAGGAAAACCGCTGTCTCCACTAGCTCCGATTTCCAGTAGCTCACACAATGTAAAGAACAGGCTGTTTCCACTCTGGCCAATGACTTACTGGTCAGCAGTAGCTGGAACTTCTCCGCAGATTTTGCATGGCCTTAAGGTAACAAAACTTCACTTTTTGCCGCTTTAAGCATGTTTAAAGGCCTCACCTTGTAAAAAGGCCCTGGGTGGGCAGCAAGTCCTAGGAGGATGCTATTAGCAGATCTGTGAAGGTATCAGAAGTTGGACTTTGCCTCAGTAAGAAACCTGTACTGCACAAGAGTCCTACAGCCACGCAGATGGATTTGAGGATTTTGTCATCGTGTGGCACTCAGGGCTTTCCAAAACTGGTCGTTCCTGGAGATCCATTCTCAGGTTTCATTTGAAGAACTGCTAACAGAACAGCATCTGACAAAAAAAGTCTATTCCGCTTCAAAAAACAAAACCAAACACACCACAACTGGAAAGCATTTCCTAGATGAGTATCCTCTACATATGTCTTGATGTCAAAACTACTTTATTTTTTCCTTAGGATAACTTGAAGAAACAATGATACCACAGCATATCTGAATGCTTAGAAGTAATCAGCTGAACTCTGAAAAGATGAGGGTATTTTTCTGACACCCATCATCACAGCAGTAATAGGAAGAGTAAACTCCCAACAACTTGTGTTCTTTTTCCAGAAACAAATTCCATAGCAGGTCTGTCTGTAGGCTCAAGCGTGTGCCAAGAAAACAGCTGACTTAATGGAAAGGTCTCTCAAATCATCCTTTTCCTGGTCTCAAGGGTCCTTCCAGGAGGTGATTAAAGCAAGGGTGTCCTCTTTAGGCAGTATGCAAGCAGCAGGTCAAACCCCAGGGACGCTCAGTGTAAATCTCTCTCTCAAATGCTGATTAAGTCTCAAACCACTGGGTGAGCACTCTCCCACTTGCCTTAGTTACTGGGCACTAACAGAGAATATCTTTTCTATCACTGCATGCTCAAACAGAAGCACGAGGGAAACAGAAGGCAACCCAGACAAACTGTACCTCACTAGGACAACTGCTGTTGAGTTGGTTCTGGGATAACCCCAACTGAGCAGAGCTTAACTCCAAAGTGCACACCCAGCACAAGGACTCCTCTCATCCAGTAGTTTTGTGGTGTTTGACTTGCACAGTCTTTTTCTCTTCAGTTAAGACTGAGAGCAATGACAGGCAGCCTCCTGCAGCAGCAGTCAGTGCTCTCCAACTCACAGGTACTTAGGGGAAAACACTTACTATGCAAAATGTTAAAATAACATTCTCCTGCAGCCTGTGTCCTGAATCCACTTCAGAACACTATAATTAACTCATTCCAACAACATTAAAAAAAGGAAGAAGAAAATGGTAAGGTGCAATAACTTCTTCCATGAGCACAATAAAGGAGCAGCCACAAATCCCATGAAGATGAAAACCTACCATGAAAACTAAACAAAACCCATCCCAATTGAAAACTTATCTCCTGGCAATGGCCAGGTTAGCTGGAATAGTTTGATATGCAGTCACAGGTAGCATGCAACTGTTAAACCCTTCAAAGACAACATGACCAATGAGAAACAGGCTCAGTGGAAGAATTTCTTGCTGCTGGCAGTTCACAAGAGCACTAGAGAACTTTTTTCAAAGAAAACGACTTCCAGAGCAGTGGTGGCTGCCCCATCCCTGGAGGTGTTCCAGGTCAGGTTGGATGGGGCTATGAGCAACCTGATGCAGTGGGAGGTGTCCCTGCCCAAGGCAGCGGGGTTGGAACTGGATGAGCTCTGAAGTTCCTTCCAACCCAAACCATTCCACAATTCTACAAAAAAACATTACCATTCTTCCATCTCATCCTTGTCCTCCAGGCCACTATTTGGTGAGCATCTAAGCACTAGGTATTTCTCTTTACTTCTGTCCCTCATCACTTCTGATTTTGCTCCTCCTCAAAGCAGCAGCCACTTTTATGAACCATTCCCTCTCCAGCACACTTCACTTGGACAGAGGAAACCTTTCCATTACCCACTTGCTGAAGCAGCAACACACTCTGTAGCACTTCAGGAACGAAAAACACAGCTCCCTTGGGCGACTTCACCTCCCCATCACTGCCCAGAGGCCTTAAAACTTGTTTATCATCACACATACCTGGTTAAACAAAGCCCCTGGGAGCACCACACTGTACAATGTTACAGTAGCCACCATCCAGCATTCATTTAATGAGCATCCCCATTTATCAAACCAGCTCCAGAACCGGATCCCAACTCTTACCGCCACCTTCTCCCTTTCCAACAGCAGCCCCTGCCCATCTATCATCGCTGCATCCCTCAGCAGAAAGACAGACGTCTTGCCAAGTTGCAACACAAAACAGGAAGAGTTTAACACTTTGAAGTATTTACTGGCAAAGTAAGTTCTGTAAACACAAAGGGATCTTGATAAGAGGGCAATAAATCTGCCTCGGTGACAGCTATGCCTTAGTTTATAACTCTCGATGAAATGAAAAATAATTTAGCCATCTTAACACTTTTAAACTAGAGATGCCCAAGAAACCATTGCCAATATAGCAGTGTCTGGGGGATGTGATCTTTGGCAACATCCTTATGTTGGCAGAAGCCCCCGAGCAGATGTGGTTATAGCTTATAGCACTTTCCTGCACAAAAGCAGCGATACCTGCAAAAGCACTTTTTTTCTGTTGGCAGAAGCTGCATCTGCACTAGGAAAGGCTGCCAGCATCCTCTTCCCAACAAGCCTCTTCTAGCTCAGACCATTTTTTAACGATGACTCTGCAGCTTATTTACCATACTCCACTCATTTAGTCTTAGTTTTATAGCCAACAAACCAAAGCCCTGGCAAGATCCTATTTTACGAGCCGGGATTTCCGCTACAAGAAGTAATTTTGCCTGTTTACACCCCAAAACGTTTTCCTCCCAGGGTTCCCCAGAAGCTACCTTTGAAGAAAGGTTATTCTGGAGGTATGCAGTTTAGTAATTCTCTTGTTTGTTCTTGTTCCCACCCTTTAACAAAATAGATCTAAAATTGTAACTGCAGTCTCTAACTGCAGCAGGTATTTTTAACCAGCTGCCAGAGCTCCCTCCAGTTCAGAGAAAATACTCTGTTGGGATTTGATACAGAAATAACAAAACACAAGCCACACAGCAGGGAGAACAAGAAACCTCCAACTTTTTCAGCATTTTCTCACTTCAGGGCTTTGAGAGACTTGCCTTTACACAAACTTTAATCAGAAGTTGAGTTCCACCCGCAGGTCCATGCAGCCTCTCCAAAGCCCCTGGAGCAGCTCTGTTTCAGTCAGGAACAGGAAAGAAACCCAGGCACAGAATCACAGAATCACCAGGTTGGAAGAGACCCACCGGATCATCGAGTCCAACCATTCCCACCAAAAACTAAACCATGTCCCTCAGCACCTTGTCCACTAGTGCCTTAAACATCCCCAGGCAAGGCGAATCAACCACCTCCCTGGGCAGCATATTCCAATGCCTAATGACCCTTTCTGTGAAAAATTTTTTCCTAATGTTCAGCCTAAATCTCCCCTGGCAGAGCTTGAGGCTATTCCCTCTATGTCCTGTCCCCTCTCACTTGGGAGAAGAGCCCAGCTCCCTCCTCTCCACAACCTCCTTTCACGTAGTTGGAGNTGGCCACCTGGGCCACTGCTGGCTCATGGTCAGTCGGCTGTCGACCAACACCCCCAGGTCCCTCTTCTCCTGGCAGCTTTCTAAACAGACTTCTCCTAGTCTGTAGCTCTGCATAGGGTTGTTGTGCCCCAAGTGCAGGACCCACCATTTGGTCTTGTTAAACCTCATGCCATTAGACTCAGCCCAATCTGGTATTTGACGAGCTTTATTGCTGGCTGACACGGACACCCCTTCTTCCTTTCCCATTCAAGTATTCCTACCTACCACCACACACTGGGGTCTGCAAGAGAAAAAACCCACCTCATCAGCTCTGCTTTACAACCTATGTGATGGCTGGCAATCTGAATAATTACGTTAACGACTGACAGGTAATAAAGTGCACTGAAAAGACTGGTACCTAGCCTCTTCCAAACTGCAGTGCTGCCTGCAGGAGATACCCTAGCAAGTTATGGCAAGAGACCAATCAGGGGAATTATGCTGTGGTACAAGGAGTATGACAAGAAATCACAAATGTCCCCAACCACCTTTCCTCTAGACAGTTTCCATATAAGCCATCAGGGACCCCTAAAGACAACTTCAAGTCTTCGCACTATGCTCCATTCCTGGAAGCTATCAATCCAGCTGAAAAATAAGCATCATATACACAAAGGCAGTTCCCAAACAGTAACCTCCCCAAGTGGATTAATGACGGAGTAGAGGAGATTCAAAAATTAAGGAAGCAAGCCAAGCAGCAAGCATTTATCTCAGGTGTTGTACCAGTTTCTATACAGTCTCTGAACCCACTTCCAGTACCTCAATGCAGAACTCCCAACTGAAGGCAAAGCTGCTAACAATTCCAAATGTTCTTAGTCTAAGACCTGTCTTGCATTATTCCTGATCTTCGCTCCCATGCAGAACTACGCTCATATTGACTATCAGCTGTCACCATCCAACATAAAACCACAGCGGAGTACATTTTCAAGTATTAATTCCAGTTCTCTTAACAAAATAAATACAGAAATTTCAAACACAACATTTTACCAAGTAAAATAAAGAGAAGGATTACTACGAAAGATGTTACTGTATGGATAAAATACATATAAGTCAAAGAATACCACCTCGGTTTCCCCAGGCAGCCTTTCAGCCATCACACAAGTATTACTAACTACCAAAGCAAATATGTCAGACACGTGTTCATCAGATCTTCATAGCACTTAGAAACCATTATTTTATTTTCCTGCATACATGCTAGGTTGGATTTTACACCAAGGACCTTCCCCTTCACAAAAAAAAAACAAACCTTCACTTCAACAGCATTAATTTGGATCATTTATTCAGGTGAAGAGGAATGCAGAAGAAAAACCTTTGTTCTTGCCATAAGGTAAGGACTTATGGTCATGACTTACTAGAGCTCCCAGAAGAGAAATGAAGCTGCTCACTAATGTTGGAGCACTCTTCCTCCCTTTTTAATAAAAAGCTGCTATTCAACTTAGTTTTAACACACATTGTCAGGCTAAGCTGCATCACTTCTGAGCATCTATGCCAGAGTCTAACCTCTTCAGGCCTTGGGAAGCTTCCCCGTTAGAGACTTGGCTCTCCTACACATCCCCTCTTTTTCCCAGAGGAGGTCCTTTACTATTCTTTCCAAGACCATTCCTTCCACCTCCCTGTTTCTCAGATCCCTGAGCCTGACTAGGATACAGGCCATTAGGAGTTAACTTAAGACTAAGTTGTTCTTCCCACACAGGAAAGCTCATTGCAAGGGAGACTGTTTACTCATGTGAATTCTCCTGGTTTCCCCTAATCCCTTTCCACATTTCTATCTGCCAGACAAAGGAATGCTGATTGCATTTGTATTTTGTTACACAAGAACACACAGCAAGTCAAAGCTATCAGCTGCAAAGGGGACTGCAGTTTTGAATAACTACACTGAGATCTTTCAAAGGTTAAAGACACACCTGTAACTATAGCTGCACACAAAACAGGCCCCAAGAATATTGTCTTCAGGTGTAGTGACACACACACATTTCTTTTGCCGACAGCACAGACCTGAACAACTCAACCACCATCATTTCTGGCAAACGGAGCAAAGTAACTGCCCACAGGATCAAACACTGGGCTGGCTGGTGAGAGCAGGGAGGAGGCACCAGTCAGTGCACTGACCCCATTCACTATTTGACCCCTCAAACAGCTGCACCCCCACAGCGAGAGAACGGGAACTGCTGGAACCAAGAGCCACGCACACATAACCATGTCCCTATTGCAGATGCATGTGACTACCCACACCTGCACTGCAAAAAGCATCGCTTGGGACAAGCATTAGATACCCACAGAAACTCAAAGGCCCAGAACAGCTTGAGTTCACTGGTGTTCAAAGTCAAGCAGCAATGAATCATAGAATTGTAGAATAACCAGGTTAGAAGAGACCCACTGGATCGTCGAGTCCAACCATTCCTATCAAACACTAAACCATGTCCCTCAGCACCTCGTCCACACGTCCCTTAAACACGTCCAGGGAAGGTGAATCAATCACCTCCCTGGGCAGCCTCTGCCAGGGACCAATGACCCTTTCTGTGAAATTTTTTTTCCTAACGTTCAGCATAAATCTCCCCTGGTGGAGCTTGAGGCCATTCCCTCTTGTCCTGTCCCCTGTCCCTTGGGAGAAGAGGCCAGCTCCCTCCTCTCCACAACCTCCTTTCAGGTNTGCTGGCTCATGGTCAGTCACTGTCAACCAACACTCCCAGGTCCTTCTCCTCCAGGCAGTTTCCAGCCAGACTTCTCCTAGTCTGTAGCTCTGCATAGGGTTGTTGTGCCCCAAGTGCAGGACCCGGTATTTGGCCATGTTAAACCTCCCTCACTGGACTCTGCCCAGCGGTCCAGCCTGTTCAGGTGAGAACCTACCAAGAACAGTCCATGCTGTCTTAGCCCAGAAAATCAAAGAAAAGCCCTACAAGGAAGTCACCAAAGTGCTTCACTACGCAGGAGCTATTTCACCCGTTTCTACCACACATCAAAGCAGCACAGGAATGGTACAATCAAGCATGCCCCACCGTGGTTTCATATAATGGACTTGTTCAAATACCAGCTACTTCCTCTGCGGCTCTGAAATGTGAAGCAAAACAGGTCAAGTGCTCCTTGCCAGGGTAGGGCACTCGCACAGCTCGCTCACTTGCCTCCAGCGGCTGGCCCAGCTTGTAACACCAGGCAGGAAGCCGACACCCTCAGAACCCACTTAGGATTTTCATTTCTTTCTCTTGGAATAAAGTCCCTTCATGCTTTCTCCTTAATAGGAACAAGCAGACATTCAGTTTAAAAAAAGGTTCCTTGAACCAACACCCAAATCAGCTGATGATTTTCAGGTGCAATTACAGAGTCTTCTTGTTCCATGTTTTCACTGTGCATTCTCCACTTCAGGAGGACTTCAACTGCACAAGCAGAATCCTTCTGAGTAGGACCTCCTCCTCTATCCTGCTTATCCGCTGGAAAATGGAGTTTAGAGTCTGCATCCCTCACCTGATGAAGTAGCACAAAACCCACTACTCCATCAAGCACAGACAATTTTTCTGAAGGGCTGTAAAGGCAATAAGCAAATAACCTGACTCTTAATTGCCAGCAGTGGGGATTATCCCCTTCTAGCTCTCAAATTCCTCAAATCACAAAGTAATCAAAGCTTGATCTTTTGTGAATTAACCCTCCCCATGTAAAAAGGCACGTTTATAGCGTCCCAGAATGTGGAAGGCGCCACAGGCCAGGAAGCCACACGGAGAATTTAGTCAGTCACAAAAAGCACTTTTCTCTCACACACACACATTTCAGCCACAAGAACTTCCCCAGAAGACCTATTTTTGAAGCAGATGGCCAAGACTGGATCCTTGCACTGTTTGTCCCTGGAAATGAGAGGTGCCACATGGTGCCCTGGGATGCAAAAGCTTTATCTGATGACGATACAAAACCAAGAATGCTTTAGAAAAGACTGGGAGTAAGGAACTTAATATGCTGGTATGAGTAAGTGAGCACCAGCTCAAAGCCATCAGCAGAGCTCAGGAAAATACCAAGCAGTGGAGTTTTCGGTAGGCACACAGGCTACCACCCAGTTACTCTTAGATGACGGCCGGGATCCTCCCACTGTTCCGCTCCCTCCTCACAGTATTTGATTCCTCTCCCTTTGCCCAGTGGAACTGCAGAGAACTAAAACCTTTCGCCATCAGTGACATGCCAGAGCCTGGCACCAAGGACAGGCTACACCACAACACAGTCACGCAGAAGCAGTGCTTGACATGTAAGACATCTGGCTCCACGCTTCTCTAAAGGGATACACACGTCCCTCCTAAGCTGGTTCTGTTGTTCTTCACCAGGCTGCATCTACACCCACCGCCACAGCGTCCCTCCAGCTCTCAAATGCTGCCCAAACCAGCTGGCAAGACCACAGGCATTGCCAAAAGGCTCCAAAATTGCCAAAACACTTGTCTGGAGAGGCCAGCACTTCCAGCAGCAGGCAGCTACCATGGGAAGCAGCAAGTATATCTGAAAAGTATTTAAATGGTCTATTAGCTTCTCCCTTGTTCCAAGTGACTTGCATACTGTGGAAGGCGTGTATATATAGGACTTTGAATCTGGAATTTGGCAGAAGTTCTGCATCTCTGAAATCAGGTGACAGACCTGATGCAGACAGCTGTATTAGAGTGGTAGGTGCACGCTGTGGTTCGAGCATTCACCACAGCAAACTCACCCTGAACACCAAAAATAACTACTCAGCATTACTGTGCTACATAAACACGGGGCCTCTTTTGAAAGAGGATCTGTCCTTACATGGACATTCCAAATTCTAAAAAAAGCCATCAACTTGTGAAGTACAAACACCAAATTAAGTTACTTGTGAAACTCAGCTACTGAGGATGCTTCAAACAGCAGTTTTCATTGAAACAGCTTTTCTATCACGGCTCAAGATCAAAAGCCATGAGCAAGCCAAGGAATCAAACACAGGCCAGACAAACTGAAGGTTTTCAACATCCTGCCTGGGATGGCAAAGATATATAAATATGAGCAGAACTTCCATTAGTAAATTAAAACCTCATTTTTTTTTCTCCAGCTCATGCAGAGTCGGTCACTTCCTCAGCACACTCGAGCCTCCTGCACCGATATCCTACAGAAGCACAGCAGAACCTCTGGCAACACACAGGCATCTGTGTTCTGGGCTGCACTCAAAGGCACCATGCGGCAATTCCAAGTAGCCACAAACCCTCTGTGTGCATTTTACAATGAACGAAGCTGCAATTTTCTTGCAAGTGCTGAAGCTACTGAATGCCCTCACGGAATACAGCAGCATTATATGCTCGTACACATGCAAAATCCTCCAAGGTTTTTTTATAGCTGCCAATAACACAGCATAGCCAGCCACAAACAAGAGAAAACATTGCTCCCAATATTTTTACGTCACTAACTCTAACAGTAATAGAAGTCCACTGGAAGCATGACCCTGAACACAGGAGCTGCTGGCACAGAGAGGACTTTCAGCCTTCAACTACTTCCCATGGAAAGTCACAGCTCCCGTGACAAATCCAGGATGCTTTTCCCAGTTCTGAACTGTTCAAAAGGGCCCTTCCTAAGCAGAGGAAGAAGCAGCTATGTCCTCCAGATAGAAAAGGCTCCTACAAATGATTTCTGTATTAAACCCTTGACTTACTATGATAACACGAGCACAGCTTAGGGATCACTTCCTTCAACTGCTCCATTGCATCTGACACTAAGCAGCAGAACCGCATTCTTGTTCACTTTATCTCATTCACGGAGTAAAGGGGAAGAGAGATTATTTTCAAAACAGAAAATTGAAACCAATTCACCAGGTGTCACAGACACTGGAGGAGGTGCTGTGCAGGGAGCTGCTTTGAATTTATCAGTTAACGGCATCGCTTCCAACAAACGCGAAGCCTTCCCAGTTCTCAGTTTTAATCACAAGCAGCACAGACCATCAAACTGAAATTCTGCACACCATGCACCTAAGTTTAACATTTCTCGACAAACAGTGTCGAGTAAGACATGAATTATTCCTGAATAGCTTGCCCGACCCTTCTGTATCTGTCACAAACGCAGAGCATCGGAGCTTTGCATTTTACTGCCTATTAGGAACTTTAACACATACAAGGTTTAAAACTAAGGACTTAGCACTTGGGATAAGCGTAATACTGTAAGTTACGGCTTCACTTTTAATTACGCTTGAACAGCCAGCAACAGCTACAGCTTCACACCAAGCACTGCTAACACTGCAGTCCCAATCAGGCCTTCTCTGGAGCACGCCAGCTTGCAGCTCTCAGCAGAGAAAACACCTCTGCTTTGCATGGCAAGCGTGGTCCTGCTCACTAAAATCAAACCCACAGGGAATAACCACAACTGTATTTACTATTAATTTCTTGCTTTCGGAAACAAATGTTTAAGAGTAGCTAAAAAACAAAGAGTGTTTTCAGTTTCACTTTGAAAGCATCCCTCCTCTGTGCCAGTCCCCATCTGCATCCACAAGGCCCCTGAGAATAGGCTGCCTGGTTGTGATTTCTACAAAATTAGGTTGAGACAAAAGAAACCACCAGCAATTTATTTTTAATCACGGCCAGCCATGAGATTTACATTTGGCCTAACAGAAACAAAAATCTAAAGCTTTAAGCAAACGGGTCACCAAAGTACAAAGTTTAAATTACTCTGGAGGCTTAACAGATAAAACAAGGCTCTTCTACCTGGAAACACCAAAAATTATAATTCTAAAAAAACTTCTATTCCATTCCAAATTACCTGCCTCGGCAGCCAGCAAACAAATCCCGTAGCATCCCCTGAAGCTTTGTAGTAATCATTTACACCACATACCAGGAACACTTCATCGCAATGAAGTTTTGCTCTATTCCTTGGAAATATTAAATGCATTCGTACTATAATGAAACACCTTATAAACACCACATGACAGAACCGTGGAGTTTAACAAAGCATTTCCTTCCAGCATCATAACATCGAGGGCCCCAACAAGCACGATTATCAAGTAACTAACCACACAATAAGGGAAGTCAGAGGTTTGCAAAGCCACCTCGTGCAGGCAGCGTAGGGGACCCAAATGCAAGCAGCACCAGCCTGAAGTGCTTCCGCCCACAGACTCCTACCTAGCGCTTGCCAAGCAGCTCCAAGTACTCTGAGTTTTCAAGATGTCATCTTTAACATCAAACACTGCTTTAAGCACAACCTTGTATGACAGTAGTGATTCCTGGTGCTCACTAGCAAGTCATCCCTGTTTTGGACAGGAAACTTGGACCATCGTGCCAACAGCACTGGATTACACCAGTGTACAAGACACAGGAATTCCTCAGATGTGACTGGGAATCAGTAATCTCACCCAAGCAAGTAAAGCCCTTTTCCAAGTGACGATGGGCTCACACTCATCAACAAAGAGTGCGACCTAACCACAGAGCTGTGGCATTCTGGGGGAATGCCAGTCACTTGAATCATAGAATCATAGAATCACCAGGTTGGAAGAGACCCACTGGATCATCAAGTCCAACCATTCCTATCAAACACTAACCCATGTCCCTCAGCACCTCGTCCACCCATCCCTTAAACACCTCCAGGAAAGGCGAATCAACCACCTCCCTG
>WAAB01005369.1:276305-319774 GCA_013389865.1 Piaya cayana
GGGCCCAGAACTGATCACAGAAGAAACATGGCCAGAGTGAGGGAGGGGATTCTGTCCTCTGTTCCTCTCTTGTGAGACATCACCCAGAGTATTGTGTCCAGTTCTGCAATCCTCAACATAGGAAGGATGTGGAGCTGTTAGAACGGGTCCAGAGGAGGCTACAAGGATGATCCAAGGGCTGGAGGACCTGTGCTCTGAGGACAGTCTGGGAGAGTTTGGGTTGTTCAGCCTGGAGAAGAGAAGGCTTTGAGGAGACCTTATAGTGACCTTCCAGTAGCTGAAGGGGCTACAAGAAAGCTGGGGAGGGACTGTTCACAAAGGCTTGGAGTGACAGGACAAGAGACAGCAGGTGTAAACTGGACAGGGGGAGATTTAGACTAGACATAAGAATTTCTTCACTGAGAGTGTTGAGGCACTGGAATAGGTTGCCCAGGGAAGCTGTGGCTGCCCCATCCCTGGAGGCATTCAAGGCCAGGTTGGATGGGGCTCTGGGCAGCCTGATCCAGGGGCAGGTGTACCTGCCCATCACAGGGGGTTGGAACTAGATAATCTTTAAGGTCCCTTCCAACCCAAACTATTTTATGATTATATGAAAGTTGCACAGGGACTCTCCAGGCAGAAGCTGATGTGGAATGGGGGTGAACATGTGGCTGCTTTCCCAGGAGGGGACCAGGCTGTGCTGGTGGCGTCCTTGCACTCCAGTGCTGCCTCTGGAGATGATGATGTCCGGCTGCTCTCAGCAGTGCCAGACGCGAGTCCCTTTGTTCCTTGCCAATTTGATATTTTGCAGGGGGAAGAACACGCATGAGTGGCTTCGTACGAGAACACGCAGACCTTTTGCCTCTGGCAGACAGCAGGGGACTGGCGCCAGCACTGTTCCTTGGTCCCTGCCGGCACCTCTTGCCTGGACACCAAGTCATTGGGCAAGGGCAGGGCAGGTATCGTTGTGCTGCAGGGGCTGAGTACCCTCCTCCTCATTTTTCCCTGCCACCGCAGCACCGCTGCTTCCAGCATCAGCGCTGCCTGGCCTGGTATGGGGGAGGCGAGCTGAGCTTATTGTTTGCAGCCATTTGGGGAGCACAAGGGACTCTGGTTGGCTTGGAAACAAGGCTACAGCCTGGCCCAGAGGAGAGCCAGCTGATACCAAGCCCTCACTGCTATTCACAGTGGATGTGAGAAACCAGCACAGCCCAGGAGGGCTTCAGGTCCATCTTCTCCACTAGCACTATTCCTCCAATTCCTCACGCACCAGGAATCCTTTCTGCCCTGGATGAAGTGGAGCCGTTTTGATGTAGTAACATTATTCAGTTCCAGATGAAGATGCTCCTGTGCCCGGAGGGCGGGGGTACTCAGCCTGGCGGTATTCAGTGTAGGTGTGACGAGCTTCATCAGCTCGCTGGGGCAGGAGTCACCACCCGGCACAGCAGGATCCTGCTTCCTGCTCCTCTTTCGATACAAATAGCTTGTGAAACAGGCAGAAAATTAGAAGCTGCCTCAAAGGAGTGTTTATCTTCTGCTGGAGCGCAGAAAGCGTAATGATGGCCACAACAACAGGGGTTTAAGCTCAGGGTGACGCAGGCTGGTGCCCTTGGGGATCGTAGCAGATTAAGTGTCTGACATCCTGGGTAGATGCTTCTAGAAACCTCTCTGAGTACCAGTCTGCATCTTCAGACACACAAGCTGCTCTGAAAATCATTTCCAGGCAGTTCATGTCATTACAGCTGCTTCCAGTGATCTCACTACAGACACGACTACCGTCTGTCCTCTCTGAACAGTCGCTATGCACAGCCGTCCCCATCACACATCTGGGGACAGCCCGCCGTCCCCAAGCTCTGCTCTGCCAGGGTCAGGAGTGGCACAGGGGAGCATGGGCTGGGCACACATGTTGCCTCACACCAAGCTACCTAGTAAATAAAGCCAGTTCCTTAATTACCTTACTTATTTGGAATGGCAAAGGACGGGGCATTAATCATCCTGCCCTACATAAATGCAAACAGCCCTGGCTTTATTCCACCCTGGACTTACCAGCCAAACATTTCTTTGCCAGGCCGGTCCCATCTCCCGCTCCAAGCCCTGGGGGCTCCACGGGTCACCCCAGGTCCTCATTCAGGCTTTGTCCTTGAGGGGCACAGGGTGTCACCCCCAGGGCTCTGGACTAGCACTGTCCTGGCCAGTGGGTGACATGCCCAGCTCCTCCCCACTGCCCCGAGGTGTTGGCCGGGAAGCGGGGTTCGGGTTTATGGAAGCTCTGTAGCATCCCAGAGCCTGTGCTCAGACACTTCATGGGGTCCAGCCCTTGGCAGAGGTGACCTCCAACCAGGCTGAGCAGTGTGCTTGGTAACCTGGTTATGCCCTCCAGCCCCACATCCCGGTGACCTCTCGCTGCCCTCTCCCAGACCTTGCTGAGGCTGCAGAGCCTCTGAGCCCAGGGCCCAGGTGCAAAACCCTGCAAGACGGGCTCAGGCATCAGGCGAAAGTCATCACCTTGTACAGCCTTTCAGCACCCAAGGTGAAGAGCCATCCGTCAGCAGCACGGAGTGCAGCCATCTAGAAACACATTTAAACCTACATGGGCACTTGACCGTTTCCCTTTCTCATATAATCCCAGTAAACAACATTTATAAAGAGTAAAGGCATCTTTCCTGTGCTGTGCCACAGACAAGGGAAGGTGGTCCTCCTCCTATGGTCCCAGCCTTATCTTTTTCCACATCTAGACAGTGGTCAGTGCTTTGCTGCCAGTTACTCCTTAGTTAAAACACGAACACTTCTCAAAAACACTTTTGGTATGAAATTCTAGCCTTTTGTAAAAGGTCTTCCTTTCGTTACGTCACGTATGGAGCCCTGGGAAGCCACCAGCTCCTTATAGATGGTTGGCAAAAGGTACCTGAGAAAAGCAGGGCTGCCTGCTTTCAGCTCATCCCGAGGGGATCTGCGCTGCCTCTGGGAATGTTAGGACTCTCAGAACGACTCTCCTACCCACTCTGGAAAATTATTTAGGTCTCCATAGGCACCTGGTGCTTTTTCATTTTATTCTTCCAAGAGCTTAATTACCCAAGTGATTGTAGGAACTGTTAACACTGAAGCTGACAAGAATAAAATATTGCATTGCAATCACCTTGCTCCACGAAGTTAAGCGCCTGCTTATGGGATTTACGGGAGCAGGGCCTCTGTGCAGGAGCAGTTTGACACCGCACATCCACTCTGATTGATTCCAGCTCACCCTCATGACCATGACTGGGAGCAGCTGGGGACAGCAGCCACAAATACTGAGCCTCCACAATAACTCACAGCATCTCCCTGTGACAAAGCCCCACTTCATTGTACCAAAGTGCTGCTAAATGTGCTGGTGCCCCAACCACCACTGGGGTCTTACCTCGAGAGGTTCACCTGCAGATTCGGAGTGAACCTCCCATCTCACTCAGCCCCACTCCTGCTCTACTGCTCCTTGATCTGGGCAGGATCTCCGGAAAAAGCCCTTCTCCTCCATCACCTGAGGCACATGCAAATCCTGCACTTGGGAGATTTCTTGATGCCTTGGGTGCAATTTTGGCTGCCTGTGCACCCATTAACAACCTCAGCTGCAAGTGTGGGATGAGATGCCACTCAGATCACCACCATTTCTTCAGTCCCACCAAAGCTGTGTGAGCTGGAGATAATCCAGAGGAAAAAAGGCTTTGCAAATAATACCAATAGGGCAAATACTGCCAGGCTGAGCTTGAGTCAGGAACCCAAATCCTTCAGACTGATTATTACATCTCCTCTCAAGCTTTTTGCCTTAAACTCTACTTTTAAGTTCATAATTGTTGCAAAATTTCTCCTCGCTAAGATCCGCTCCTGCCTGCTAGCTCTGACTCTCCCAGGTCCCGCTCCCCTTCCACGTGCTCTCCCATCTGAAGAGGTCCCTTCTGCTCAACTCCATCTGTGCTGAGAAATTCATTTACCACATGCATCTGCTAAACCGTTTCACGGCAGCATCTAGCGTGACACGCAGTGGTCAAGGTGGAAATGTAGAGATGTGAAAACGAGTCATCCTGTGCTTTGAAAAGCACTGGGATACGTGCTTGTGGCTCTAAAAGCAGCATGCTATAGAACAGCTTGCTTCAGCCCTGGAAATCATGGATGTTCCTCGGGGTCTGAGCTGTTTGAGAAGGATCTGGCTGGTGAAAATACACTGGATGTGAATTTAGGGTCTTCTCTTGTTTAGAATCTTCTTCATATATGTGCTAAAACATCTGCAATCCTCTCTCCTGGTTTTTCTTGGGTGTTTAAATGTGAGCACCTCTCTGCTTGAGGGGCTGGAGAACAGGCCTGATGAGGAACGGCTAAGCAGCTGGGGGTGTTTAGCCTGGAGAAGAGGAGGCTGAGGGGAGACCTCATTGCTCTCTACAACTACCTGAGGGGAGATTATAGAGAGGAGGGAGCTGGGCTCTTCTCCCCAGTGAGAGGGGACAGGACGAGAGGGAATGGCCTCAAGCTCCTCCAGGGGAGATTTAGGCTGGACATTAGGAAAACATTTTTCACAGAAAGGGTCACTGGGCACTAGCAGAGGCTGCCCAATGGCAGGTGGTTGATTCACCTTCCCTGGAGGTGTTTAAGGGACGGGTGGACAAGGTGCTGAGGGACATGGTTTAGTGTTTGATAGGAATGGTTGGACTCAATGATCCAGTGGGTCTCTTCCAACCTGGTTGTTCTATGATTCTATGAAATGAGTGCTGCTGCCTAGGCCTCTCCAGCTCATACGTGGCAGTCTTGGGACTCAGACGGACACTGTTTCCATCCCATCACCCCCTCAGGGACAGGTATCTCTGGCAGAGCAGGGAGAGGCTGTAAGGCTTTCCCACTTTCCTACAACATTCAGCTTGGTGTTGGTAGAAAGCCCCAGTGCAGGCTGCATTCACAGCAAGGCTGGAGGCCTGCACTGCCACTTGGTGTGCCCATGTCCGCTGCAAACTCCAGAGGAGTCACACTGAGAAACATGATGTCACCCTGACGGAGGAAGTATTTCCTTGTCATCCCATGTCCAGCGGGCATACGTTCCATCTGCACAGAGCAGTCATGAGCTGCAATAGCAGATCCATTAGCACCAAGTCGTGCAGATGGCTTGCTCCCTCCCAGCATCTGCTTGACACCATCCTGAGCAATATCCTCCCCAAAATTACGGAGATAGAGATGCAGCAGGAGGGTCCACACCTGCAAAGACCCAGCTCATGCCAACCCTCACTCCCTGTGGACCACCAACCACAAATATATGCCTGCAACCCTCATGGCTCCAATCCAAATACCATCATTTTATCAAGGATGAAAGGAGAGGCAAACAAGCAAACACAGAGAGTGAGTTTGCCCATAAAGCTTCTGAGACATCAAAATTAAGGTCAGAGGTCTACAGGCACTTCCAGAATGCAATCTGCGTTTTCCAAAGCCCTCTTCCAGCCACACTACCAGCTGGTCCCTTGACCTGGGAGCTGGCTTCATTCAGGAGCAACTGTGCTTAGATAGCGTTTGTCTTACCGAGCAAAACAAAGAGGAAACTCATGGGAGTGCTCTGTGATGGTTTCCATGAACCCTTCCACAACAGAGCAGAGGAATCTGTATGCAAAACACCCTCCTGTTTAAACGCAGATGCAGCACACGTGACAGGGAATCAGGCAGCATAATAGATGGGTTTATGCCTTAAAAAAATGCTGTGGAACAAGGAACTGTGCTGACTGCCCAAAGGTCACCCTCATGCCCCAAAGGGGAACAAACCAGAAAGAACCAGTTGTGACGCTGGCCTCATTTTATAACGATTTATGTCAGAACAATGAATTTGGATTCCAGTCTTCGTTGTAAGCAGGTAATTCAGCAGAGCCTTGGAGCAGGACAGTTTTCCTGTAGTCTGCAGCAATTTGGCTTCCAGCTCCTACAATGGAAGAGATGACAAGAAGGGTTTGCAGGCACTTCTACAATGGGCGTGGCCCAGGTGGGGCTATGCAATGTTCCCAGACCCCAGCTTAGCCCTGTGCCCTTACTTTAAAGCGCTTCTAAGCCAGTACATCATAGAATCATGGAACAACCAGGTTGGAACAGACCCACCGGATCGTCGAGTCCAAACATTCCTATCAAACACTAAACCATGCCCCTCAGCACCTCGTCCACCCGTGCCTTAAACATCCATGCTGCAGGGCCCACAATCCAGGTTAGGGCAAGATGAGGTGGAGACATCAGGTAAGCTCTGAACCTTGTGTCTCCTCATTTCCTCCCTGCTTGTTCCCTCTGATCTAGCCCAGCGGAGGCCAGCCTTGCCAGATGGATACATAGCCTGGGAATATGCTCCGAGACCAGGAGCTGATGTACTGAAAATCATCAGCATCGTCTGGCTCCTACTGCCCTGTGCCCAGCACAGGACAGCATGTCAGCCAGTTTCTCTCAGCTGAGCTCCAAAGTTAAGCACTGCTTAAGCAGTTTTCTTACGTTATGATGCATTCCCAAATCAGACTCTTACTCTGATTAGTGCCGGCCAGCTACAGATGAATTTCTCTGAGTCATCCCCCAGATACATCAGGTCCCCAAAAATAGCAACAACAACAGAATCCATAGACAAGCCTGAACATTTCGACTGAAAGCTATGAACTCAATGCTTTCCACGAGTGTAGCAAACACGCCACCCTCCTCAGACTGAAATAAGGATTCGCTTCAGGCCAGGGCACTTTGCATTTCAGTCTCACGCGCTGGGAAGCGCAGCCCTGCTGATGCTACTGACATTGTCTGATGCAACACAGCAACAAACTGTCTCCTTCCCCCCCCCCCCTTCCTACCATGAAGCCGTTTGACGAAAAGTCCAGAGATATGGAATCAATAGATGCTGTCAGAAAAGCAGTGGCTGACATGAGATTTGCACCCCAAAAAGCAACAAACCCCACTTAAGACCATGGAGGCTCCACATAGACCAGCAGCCTTGATATAAGCATAGGGAAACTTGAGCACAAGGAATGACAGAAGCCATTTTCCCAGAGATCCGAAGCAGGTTGGAATATAGAACACAGGCATTCTTCATGTCTCTTCTTGCTGTAAGATGTGAATGGAAACAGAGAAGGGCCAACATCCTGGAGCAATGGCATTGGAGTCAGCAGAATCATGAGGCAGCAGCCTAGCATGTGCTGTTGTGCTCAGCTGGGGTTCCGCCTTCTTTTCCATAGGGAAAACAAGGGACATGTGAGGATTGCCAGAAACCTGAAGGCACCAACAGGTTTTAATTGCTCCAATAAGCCTCACTTGGGACCTCCATCCATGACCCATTGCTCCAGGACCACCATTTAAGTTGAGACGTGGGCAGCTGCTATTTTCCTGAGCCTTCCTGAAGGTACATCTGCTCCTAGGCTTTCCCAGATTGATCTTGGACTCATCCTGGTGCCCTGTTTTTGTCTGGTGACACCTGGACTGTTGGCAGGCCCCACTGCTGCCACCACCACTCTCTGCTTGCCTGGCTGCAGGGCTGCACCCAGCTGGTAAGGTTGTTGCTTGGCCCATGTTGTGCCCCCCCTAGGTCCTAGCTCACCTCCCCTTAGGTGGATGGGTGGTTTTGCTGCTCCACAGGGTTGTGAAAGAAGGATGCAGCATTGCAGAGGTGTTAAGGTCATGGAAATACTAGCTGACTCTCTTTGGCACCATTTCTGATGGAGCCCAGCTCCCCCATCTGTGTGTGGTCCTCAGCCCCCTCCCTGCCTTCCCCAACCTGAGATCCCCTATCCATTTTCACTAATCTCATTAAGTTCCTACAATCCCATTTAGACACAAACCTAACTGTGATACCCTCCTGCTGCCCAGAGTTTCCATGACTTCTCCACCTCCATGACACCCCTAAAACCTCCACTGGTCCCTCACAGGCTCCCTCACCCCTGGTGAGCTCCTTTTTCCATCCCTCTGAAACCATCTTTCCCAGGTCCACTGAAACATCCCCATGTCCTCCCAGCTTTGTTCTGGTGCTTTTCTAAACTTCGACAAAAAGCTCCTTGAGTGTTTTTCTGCAAAATGAGTTTTTCCTGCTGTCTCAAGCTCTTCTTGTGCTGCTCACTTGAGGGACAAACCCTTAAATATCCCCCCAAAAAAACCTTCCATGGTTGTATCTTGCTCATGCAAAGTGTTTTTTGATCTTGAGCTAGTGTGATGCAGCCATCGCCCTTGTCACGTTTTCTCCCACGGCATTTGTTTAATTTCCTGCTTGCTCCCCATGCCTATGGCTTGCCTCTCAGTGCTTTTGATAGCTTGGAGTTTTCTGGTGGCTTCACCGCTTGCTCGGGAGGGCTGGCACCATGGTTCTTTAATAATTTGATGGAGCTGGTTCCTGTGTAGAAGCTGATGGAGCTGTGCTGGCAATTAGATGGGTAAGACCTGGGATTAAGTGTCCTTATTTGACTTGGGGATTGCTGAGGAACGCAGAGCTGGAAGGGAGGAGTGAAAACAGAAGAGTTCATCTGAGGCTGAGGGTTTCCTTGCAAAAGCTAAACCCTGTGCGGCGAGCATCTCTGCAACACTTCAGCATGAGGCTCCACCGTGGAAGTAAGCCCTTTTTTGCACAACCCAATCAATATTTCATCTGTCATCTATAAAGCATACACAGAAAACTGTGCAAGGGCTGATTTACACCCAGCATTATTCACAAAAGCGCATGGTATCAATAACAGATGTGAAACCCCAAGACAGATACAGAGCTTGTGCATGTTCAGCCACAGAGCTAGAAAGCGGAGCAGGTTAAATGGGTTCTAATTCACAGGACGATGGAATGGTTTGGGTTAGAAGGGATCCTAAAGCCCATCCAGTTCCAACGCCCTGCCATGGGCAGGGACACCTCCCACTGCATCAGGCTGCTCAGAGCCCCATCCAGCCTGGCCTTGAACACCTCCAGGGATGGGGCAGACACAATTCCTCTGGGCAACCTGGGTCAGGGCCTCACCACCCTCACAGGAAAAGATTCCTTCCTAAGATCTCATATCAATCTCTCCTCTTTCGGCTGAAAACTGTTTCCTCTCATCCTTTCCCTGCACTCCCTGATCAAGAGTTCCCTCCCCAGCTCTTGACCCCTAGGGGACGTCTGGCTGGAAAGCTGCCTGGAGGAGAAGGACCTGGGGTGTTGGTTGACAGTCGACTGACCATGAGCCAGCAGTGTGCCCAGGTGGCCAAGAAGGCCAATGGCATCTTGGCCTGTATCAGAAATGGTGTAACCAGCAGGTCCAGGGAGGTTCTTCTCCCTCTAGACTCGTCACTGGTGAGACCGCTCCTTGAATCCTGGGGTCAGTTGTGGGCCCCTCACCACAAGAAGGATGTTGAGGCTCTGGAGTGAGTCCCGAGAAGAGCAACGAAGCTGGTGAAGGGGCTGGAGAACAGGCCTGATGAGGAACGGCTGAGAGAGCTGGGGGTGTCTAGCCTGGAGAAGAGGAGGCTGAGGGGAGAGCGGCTCCACCAACTCAGAACTCTGCCCCGCCTCGAGCCTCAGCCGTTGCCTGTGCACCGAAGTCCCGCCCCCTCGTTAGCCCCGCCCACATCTACATAGATAGCTCCTCATTGGCCGCGCTTCTATAATCCCCGCCCTCTCCATCAGGCCCCGCCCCTCGCGGCTGCCATTTCGCGGCGGTCCCTCCCCGCCCCCCCCGGCCGCGGGGCTCGACATGGCGGCACTGTGGGCTCTGTCCCTGCTGTCCCTGCTGTCCCTGGCGCCGGCGGGCGCGGTGTGGCCACAGCCGCAGTCGCAGCGCTTCCCGCCCGGCGGCCGCCGCTGCCCGCTCCCTCCCGCTCGGTTCCGCTTCGCGTTCGCCCAGGGCTCGGCGGTGGGGCCGGGCTGCGCCGTGCTAGACGCCGCGTTCCAGCGGTACCGAGCGCTGCTCTTCGCCGCCCGCCCCGACGGTGAGGCGGGGCCGAGGGGCGGCCCCAGCGAGCGGGGAATCGCCGCGTTGCCCCGGGCGACGGGAGCGGCGGTTGGGAGCGGGAGCGATCGTCTGAGGGGTCTGGGGGAGAGGAGGGGCCGCAGGGCTCCTGCAGCTCCCTAGGGGAGACCTCATAGCTCCCTGCGGCTTCTTAGGGGTGGCTGAGAGGACACTTTGTGGCTCCCTGCAGCCCCTCAGGGGGACCTCATGGCTCCCTGCAGCTCTTGAGGGGAGAGAGACCTCATGGCTTCCTGCAACCCCCCAGGGGGGGCCTCATGGCTCCCTGCAGCCCCGGAGNTCCCTCGGGGAGGCTGAGAGGACACTTTGTGGCTCCCTGCGGCTTCTTAGAGGAGGCTGAGAGGACACTTTATGGCTCCCTGCGGCTTCTTAGAGGAGGCTGAGAGGACACTTTATGGCTCCCTGCGGCTTCTTAGAGGAGGCTGAGAGGACACTTTGTGGCTCCCTGCAGCCCCTCAGGGGGACCTCATGGCTCCCTGCAGCTCTTGAGGGGAGAGAGACCTCATGGCTTCCTGCAACCCCCCAGGGGGGACCTCATGGCTCCCTGCAGCCCCGGAGAGGAGGGAGGCTTCGAGTCTCCCTGCAGCCCCTGAGAAGAGGTGGTAGCAAGGCGGGTGCTGGGATCTCCAAGTGACAAGTAGTGGGGTAAGGGGAAACAGCCTCAAGTTGCACCATGGGGAGGTTTACGTTAGACATCAGGAGAAGTTTCTTCACTGACAGAGCAGTGAAGCACTGGCAGAGGCTGCCAGAGGCAGTGGCGGACTCTCCATCTCCATCCCTGGAGAGGTTCAAAAGCATATAGATGTGGCCTTTCAGAACATGATTTAGTAGACATGGTGGTGTTGGGCTGACACTTGGACTGGATGAGATTAGAGGTTTTTCTGACCACGCTGGTTCTTTGACTTCTAACCCACTCCCTTCCACAGTTCAGTGCAGGCTGGTGCTGAGGGGTGATGGTGGTGTGGACTGGATGTCTTGTGTCTAGATCTGGAAGGCAGTCCCTGTGGCAGGCACACCTTGAAATAAAATCTAACCCCATGGCAAGTGAGCACAGGTTATCCTGCTTTTTGTCCAAGGAGTTAGAGCATACTTTTCATAGTGAGAGCCTTTCTATTTCATTTTTTATCTCTTCCAGACTGTGTTTCAGCTCACCAGTGCTTTGTTTTGCTTCCTTGTCTTGTGACTGCAAGGAGAGTTGCTGCTTGTGTTGCAATTGCCTCTGCTCCAGTACTTTTCGCAAGTCTCTGCTGTTCCTGTTTCTAGCAGCTCTTGGTGTCCAATGTGAAGCTTCAGCTGGAGGAAAGAGTCCTGATGGTTCATATGTGTTTCTAGCAGATACATATTGGTGTCATGAAATTCTTTCTGCCCTTTGTGCAGAGGTGAGCTGCTAAGCATTCCAAGGCAGCATGGCTTTTCTGGCAAAGAGAGGTAGTAGCTCTTGGATTCACCATGAAATTGTAGGGTGAGGTGAGGAAAGGCAAATGCTCTGAGAGCCTCTGCTTGATTTGGGGCAGGTTGTAAAGGTTTCTTGTGTTGAATTTGTTCATGGGAGCACCCATTGCACGTCTGGGATAAAATGCAGGTAATTCCCTGGCTGTGTTCAGAGGCAAACCCAAGCCAGGGAGCTGGAACACGTGGATACTCAGTGCCTGCATGGGTCTGCGGCAGCCTGAGGCATTGTTTCTGGGATATATAGAAAGCTTCATTCATCAAAAAGAGCTGGTAACTCTGCTTTTAAGAGTTTGAAATGTCAGTGTGAGCTCTGCTGCTCCTGCTCAAAGTAGAGAAGGGTGACGGTATCGGAAATACTCTGTTTCGCATTGAGAGCATGGTGCTTTGATAAAGGGAAGTTTCGAACACTCATAAGAACTGTTTGTCTTATTTTATTTCTTCAAGTCTTGTAAGTAGCA
This sequence comes from Piaya cayana, assembly GCA_013389865.1. Lineage (NCBI taxonomy): Eukaryota > Metazoa > Chordata > Aves > Cuculiformes > Coccyzidae > Piaya > Piaya cayana. Next base: position 288,130 of record WAAB01005369.1, read on the forward strand.
GTAGAAATAAATTTTGATTTGGGAGATGAGAAGGCTCTTCTTGTTTCCTTTTTTGCTGCTCAGCTTAAACGGCTGATAAAATTATTCATGTTTTCCTGTTCCTCTTGTGGGACAAATGTGATAATGAAATCACTTGGAACAACTACTTGTCATCATGAGATCAAGCTCTGTGTATATACTTGCTGCTTTCCGTATGTTCTCCTTTATGGTGCTCAAATTACGTACTTAATTTTAGGGCTTTTTTCCCCTCTTTGCCTGTTTTTTTTTCCCTACATGGGTGGTTAGTAATAACAGGCAATGGAAATCTGGGATGGAGGGAAATTGTTGCTAATAAGAGAAAATAAGACAGAAACTGTTTTCTGTCTGTTTGAGAAAACTACTGTGTGTGTTTAACAAGCAAGTAAGATTATCTCTGAACTCTGCATTCATCCTGGACTTCAAGCCTGAAAAGGTAGACTGGTTTCGATTAGGAGGGACACAAGGGGATCTTTGAGCCCCTGCTCAAAGTAGGGCTAACCTGGAGTTGGAACCAACTTTGCAGCTGGGTGAAGCTTCTTGGGGCTGTGTCCATCTTAAATTGCAATTCTTTCCAGAGATGGAGAACTGAGACCTTGCTGTGGAGTCTGACTGCCCTAGAAGCTGAGAATATATTTTTTTCCTTATTTATAGTTGGGATTTCCCTTGTTTTTCCCTTGTTTCTTGTAGTTCACTCTGAATCAAGTTTGGAAGAGACCCTGGACCCCACGTGGAGCTCAGGCCAGTTGCCTGTCATCCCACCCCTGATGTCTTATTGCTGCGAATGTGCTGCAGCCACTGTGCTAGTGTCTTTGTTTCCCAGTCTGTGACCATAATTGACTTGACATGCACCTTCACATCACTCTTTAGAACCATGAGCGTCAGCCTTTGTGGTTGATGGGTCACTGATCCCTGCTGCATCCATCTATCTCGCCTTCCAGGTGTGATGGTGGTGCCTGCCTGCTACCTGGCCAAGGAAGTCGCATTTGGGTTTGGTGATGCCACTCTATGAGGCTTTGAACGTGGTAGGTAGTGGTGGGACCGATTCTGTTGAGGCTTCTCAACAGAACAACTTATTTCCTGTGTCCCCAGGCTTGGGGGTGGCTGTCCCTGGGAGCTGCCGCCTTGCTGAGCAGAGGGAGTGGGTCTTGCCGTGCTGGTGTGCCAGCTTAGCTCACACATCTGCGAGGTTGCCTTGGCTACCAGCTCGTCTGTAACCAAGAGGAAAGCTCAAAACTGAAGGCGGTCTTAGAGCTGTTTTCCTTTTCTCTGTGGAGGTTTTGCCATTCCTTCATGGAGAAATTTGTTTTTCCTGGCTCCTGTGAGCTTTGGAGCATGGACTCTGCATTTCACCTTAACAATTGTTGAGCCATGGTCTCCAAGTCTGCTTGAGGTTGACATCTGACCAGGCTCCCTCAAAGCCAAGTATTTCTTTTTTCAAATGACCATATTGAGCTGCTTGTGGGAGCACTGTAGGACTGAAGGCATGGACCTTGGCTGTGATTAGCAGGTACTCCTGCAACTAACCCACTCTCCTCCTGGCCAGAGACTGCTGTGAGGAGACCCCTCCATCTTAGCAAAGGCTGAACGCCTCCTTTTGGAGTTGAGGGAGGACTCGGGGCTGTGCATCCTTGGAAGTGCTTCTTCAGATAGTGTGGCCAGAGCTCCTGCTTGGGGTCTGAATGTGACTTGGTTTATTTTTCCAGCTGCTGCACGTGGGATGTAATCTGCAGAAGCTAAAGTTGGTCAGGAGTCTTTCTGTGCTGGGTGAGACCTTTTGGTGGCCTCTAACTCACCTCAGCTCTCCAATGTGCTTGGATTCACATTCCACCCTTTTTTACAGAGCTTCTTTGCCTTTTCTGAGAAGTGTAGGTAGGGTAGCAGAGCTCGTGGGTTTAAGCTTTTTCCTAGTGCTGGCAGAGTTTGGAAGCGTGAAGTTCTTCACCCCAGGGAGAGGATTAGAGTAGTTGTGGCTGTTGCTTAGAGCAGCAGCTGGTGTCCAGGGAGCCTTGTAGGCTGCTGCTAGACCACACTGATATCTTTCCTCCTTTTTGTGCTCCTGTAAGCTTCCACTGCAAGCCTTCCCTGGGGTCCTCCTCACCAGCAGACCGTCTCTGAGCTGAAGGCTGTGATCTGCTCATGTGCTTCTGGTTGCCTGTGTTGAAAAAAGCCCCTGCTGGGCACCCCTATGTCTTTTCTGTGGTGAAGGAGAGGGTGTGTGTTTCTGCCATGTGTGTTAAAAACACATGTACTTCTGCACCTCTGTCGCTAGCTGTGCTGGGAGGATGGCAGTGGACGGGGAGCAGGAAAAAGAGCCAGACCCTGATAACTGCTGTCTGTGTCCTCCTCAGAGAATGAGCCACCCTGGGGGATTCCCTGTACTCAGCTCGACGTCTTCGTTGCGACACCAGGCTGCGATGGGTTTCCCAGCCTTGACTCCAAGGAGAGCTGTAAGTGTTGATGTTGGGAGTGGGAAGGAGTGACTGGAGTGAGAGCGTGGCTGTTTCCGTGCCTGTCATTTAAGAGAGAACTGTGCAGCTCTTACCCCCAGCTTTAGGGAGGCAGCAATTCTTACTCTGTTATTGAGAGACTGGGGCAGAGAGGGGGCAACTTACCTGAAACGTTAATAAAGCAGTGGGAGAGGCTTTAAACAAAAAGAGAAACTCAAACTGGGTTCTCTGGGGTCCCAGGATGCCGTCCTGTATCAAAACCTCTGTCTGGTGCTTTTGGGGGCTGTAGCAGAGTGTGATAGAGCGTGGAACCTAATGCCAGCACCGGCCCCTATGATGCTGTGTTTCAGATAAGCTGTCTGTCTTGGAAGGCTCCCTGCTGCTCTCTGCGGATACCGTCTGGGGAGCTCTCAGAGGTGAGGTCTGCTTTCTGTGAGGCATTCCCACTGTCCCTGCCGCAGGCCTATGGGGATGTCTCACTGCCTCTCCCTTTCCATAGACTTATTTGTTAATTGGGCTCTATTCCTTTGGGGGAATGTGTGCTGAGAATATGGCTGTGTGTGGTTTTCCTGCAGGCCTGGAGACATTCAGCCAGCTCGTTGGGAGAGACGAGAATGGCACGGTGAGTTCTGACTGTCTCTGGGGGGCTGGTCAGCTTTTGCTGGTGGGGTCAGGCTGAGGATTGCTGGGATGCTCAGATGAGGGGGATACAAGCAGTGCACACAGCCTCACCAAGGGCTAAGTAGGGCCTCATGAATCCAGCCGTATCCCTGCCTTCTGAGTGGGTAAAGCATCACAGCTGTTTATGGCTAGCTTGGATGCTAACCATGCTTGTCTCACTGGCCCTCGGGAGAAAGGTGACCCTGATTCTCTCTGGCAAATTGCTGTGTTTCCTGGAGCCCTGCTTACTACTTCTTTGTGCTCCCTGTGTGCAGTACTACATCAACGAGACAGAAATTGTGGACTTTCCCCGCTTCCCTCACCGGGGGCTGCTGCTGGACACCTCTCGTCACTATCTGCCTCTGAGGGCTATCCTGGAAACTCTGGTAGGACACCTGTGCTGGGAGGGAATTGTTTTAGTTGAGTGTCCCTTCCTCTCTGACAGTATTTTCTGAGTAGCCTGGAGGGTTTCTTGGGCTTTTGCTCCTTCCCAGAGATTGGAGGTGCTGTGTGGTGTGTAGGCCTCTGCATCTGCATCTCATCAAGGAAGAGCTTGTCAGAGTTAGGCTTTTTGAAGAAAGCCAGCTTGCTTGTTCCTAGATGAAACACCAGGCTGGAGCAGGATGGCCTCAGGTTTTTGTAAATAGATGTGCCACGTGGAAAAATGCTTCTGTGCTGTAGGTCCTCCCCAGTGGCTGTGTTTGCTCACAGAGTAACTCACAGCTGCCTCATTTGGGTCATATCTCAGCTGCTTTTGAAAGTGGGAGAAGGAAGAAAACCCTGAAGTATCTTGGATTCCTGCAGTCCAGATTACTTTCTGAGGCTGGGTTGTTTATGAGGCAGTGGGAAACACTGACTTCTTCCCAGGCACATTAGAGAGAGGTGGGTGGTGGCTCTGTCTTCATCCCAAGCAGAATTGAAGTTCCAGGTCTCACCATTGGCTCAATTGCAGGGAGAACAGGGACTTTATTGTGAGCAGAAGAACTACTGGCCCTCTACAGCTTTTTGTGGTGCTGGTGTGTCTGAAGAGATTTGTCTGAAGCCCTTTTGGATCCTGGGGAGCATTTAAGGATGCTGCCTCGTCCTTTTGGGCACAGGGCCCTTGTCTCCTTCGTGGCAAACTGGATGACCTTTGTTCCTATTCCTTCCTAGGATGTCATGGCTTACAACAAGTTCAATGTGTTCCACTGGCACATTGTAGATGACCCGTCCTTCCCCTACGAGAGCTCAACTTTCCCTGAGCTCAGCAAGCAGGTAACTCACCCTGAATGCTGTGCAGTGCCCGGAGCAAGCAGATCTATCCCTCAGCTCCCAAGGAAGGCACTGAGATTTCCCATGTACCCTTAGGGAGCCTTCAATGCCATGACCCACGTGTACACAGCTAGCGACGTGCAGACGGTGATCGAGTATGCTCGGCTGCGTGGAATCCGAGTCATCGTGGAGTTTGACACTCCTGGGCACACCCTGTCCTGGGGTCCAGGTGAGGAACAGCCCCTGCTTGCTGTTGCACTCAGGGGCGCTGTAGTTGTACCAGGGAAAGGAAAGGAATCTGCAACCCGGACCCCAAAAGCTGGGTGCAGGCAACCCTGTCCCATGAGCTGGCTTTGATGGAGAGTGAACCATTGTCTGGCGGAAGTAGGGCTTGGTGGCCCAACTTCTGGGACAAAATGCAATGGGAAAATGTTTCCATCTCTTCTTGGGTCCAAGATACGTAAGTTTTTTTGTGGGAGGAGGGACGTCTGCTCTGCCAGAACCAACACTGTGGGTGTTGCAAGGATCTTGGGTTTAACTAAGTGTGGCTACCAAGCTTCTTTGCTTTGCTCAGCTGGGCCCTGGTCCTGACACACAGTCTGCTCCAAGGACTGCAAGTGCCTCCTCATCCACATCTGGAAGTGTGAGAAGCCCTGGGAAAACGTTGACTTGTGCTTGTATCATCTTCCCCTACCTCTCAATGCTGTGGCCTGCACTGGAATACATCCAGTGCACAGATCCTTCCCCACAGGCCAGGCTTCCTGAGCCAGAGGATGTTTTTCTGCTGCTGAGTTTATGCCTTCTGTGCTGTGCCTGGGTCTTCAGTCCCCTGGCAGACCCTGGGCTGAGGAGGATCCAGCAGGTTATATAGGGCAATGCGGTCATGCTTGAACCCTTCCTCCCTGTCCTGTGACCCAGGTGCTCCAGGCCTCCTGACTCCCTGCTATTCGGGCAAGGATCCATCTGGGACGTATGGGCCCATCAACCCCATTCTTAACAGCACCTACCAGTTTGTGACCGATTTGTTTAAAGAGGTCAGCACTGTGTTCCCAGACTTCTTTCTTCACCTTGGTGGCGATGAGGTGGACTTCACATGCTGGTGAGCCCGCAATGAGTCTTGATGGGAATTGGAGGGAAGTATCTGGGACTGAAGTTTTGGCTTTTTGGTTATGATCTGCAGATCTTTGTTGTGCTGCTCTCTGATGCTTTGTGTGTTGGTGCCTGTGGTTTCAGTGCTTGTGGTGATGCTGGTTTTGGGAAGCTGCTGGTGCAGCCACAGCTCTTGGAATGCCTGGGCCAGGCTTGAACAGATGCAAGAGGGACTAAGGGGAATCCTTGCCTTACTCCAGAGCTTGGGTTGCAGTGCTTCTATTCTCTTTTCTTTTGTACACAGGAAATCCAATCCCCAAATCCGTGCCTTTATGGAGGAAATGGGGTTTGGTGAAGATTACAGAAAATTAGAGTCATTGTACATCCAGAGGTAAGGACGGCTGCACCTTGGGCCTACACCTGCAGTATGTGACCAACGTAAATGTATTCTGCTGTCTTGGGGAGACCAGATCTCCTTTTCAGCAGCTTGCCCACTTGGACATGTCTTGCTGACCCCAAAGGGAATAGCCTAGCTATGTTTTATTGGGAGATTGACCTCAAAAAAGGGTGGGGCTGAGGAGGAAAAAGCCTCATAAGGAGATGTGCTTTTTCCCTTCTCCTTCAGAAGTACTTTCATGTCCCACTGTGGGTGTTGGGAATTCCAGCACTGCTGCTCTGGTTGATTGCAACCAGCAAAGAGAGGGGAGTTTAACTGAGATGACCCAAAAATCTGTGTTCTTTCCACTCCAGGCTTCTGGACATCATCTCTTCCCTCAGCAAAGGTTATATTGTGTGGCAGGAGGTGTTTGACAACGAAGTGAAGGTGAGAGCTGCTTGCTTTCCCTGCTGCAGGTGCCTGTGCTGGGGTGGGCAGGGCATGTGCTGTTGTGGGATGAGGTGGTGCTGCTGGTGAGCTGCCCTCACGATGGCTTCGTCATGCTACTGCCAACTGCCTCTTCCCTCTAGCTTCTTCTGCGTGCACCTTCAAGAGGCAGGTTTTAATCTTGCCCAGGACACACTTCAAATGGGCTTATCCCTCCTTCTGTTACTTCTGTAAACCAGATGGGGAATGGCTCAAAGTTTGCCTCCGTTTCCCTTTGGGGGTGTTTGGAGGTGTGCATGGGCCTGGGTGCTTGGCCTGCAAGGTGGGTGGTGGTCTTGTTGCCACATGCACAGAGTTCACGTGCTCTTCAGGTGAGACCAGACACCATCATCCACGTGTGGAAGGAGAAACCCACACTGTACATGGAGGAGATGGCAAACGTCACCAAGGCTGGTTACCGAGCTCTGCTCTCTGCCCCCTGGTACCTCAACCGCATCTCCTACGGGCAAGACTGGATAGCAGCCTACCAGGTGGAACCCTTGAATTTCAAAGGTGTGTTCCTTGTGTTCTCTTCCCTTATGGCAGCTGACCTGTTACTTGGAGGTAGTGCCAGTGCTGGCTGTCTTGCTAATCTGTTCTTGCTGCTGAGTGCTTGAGTGACCGTGTCCTTGGTTCCTGTGTGACGTCCCGTTCTGTTGCTACTGACAGAAAATAACTCTGGTCTCCTGCAGCCCAGGATTTGAAGCAGGGGCTTCCAGAAGGGCTAGTTATTGCCTCTGACTGCTGTTGCAGGCGCCGCTCTGGGCAGGGTGGTAAGTCGTCCAATTACCTTACAACATCCCCTCACCTGGGTGCTGTGTCCTCTGCAGGCAGCCCTGAGCAGAAGGATCTGGTGGTTGGCGGAGAAGCGTGCATGTGGGGTGAATATGTGGATGTCACTAACCTGACACCCAGGCTCTGGTAAGAGAAACCGTGGGGAAGTGAGCTCGAGTCATGTGGAGCAGGGGTTTGGCCCCTTTCCTTCACCACTGAGTGATGTTTGCCAAACACTGTGGGTTTGGTCTGTGTGGTGCTTGTCTCTGTCCCTCTGTGCCATTAAGAGCTTCATGGAGGCTCGATGAGGAATTTTAAGACTCTAGCATGCCCCCTGTACAACCGTAGGAATTCAACACTGGTCTCTGTCCTGTCACCGCGATACATCCTGATGTGCCTAAGAGTGGATCTTTTGATATACAGAAGCCACGTGCTTTTGTGTGCCAAAGGACTTTGGTCAGGAAAATGTTTAGGAGTTCAGGACTTTGTGCAGGAAGCTTTCAACCTCTGCCCTGACCTGTTTCCCTCTCTCTCTTGTTTCTCCAAGGCCGAGAGCTGGGGCTGTAGCCGAGAGGCTGTGGAGTAATGCAACTGTCAGGGACTTGAAAGATGCCTACGTGCGGTTGGCCGACTTCCGCTGCAAGCTTCTCGGGTAACGTCCTTCCTCACAGCCAGAGACTGGCTCATTGCTTGAGGACAGCGCAAATGCCTCCCTCTCTGGGGGTCAGTCCTGGGGGGTGGGGATCGAGGGTGAAGAGGGCCTCCCCTGGTGCCAAGTAACCCTGCTACCTATGGAGAGACCTGAGCTTTTCTGCGTATGCGTGGGCAGAGCTTGCTTTGTGCAGTGCTGGAAGAGCCCCTGCTGCCGGCGTGGGCTGGTGGCTGTCGAGGAGAGGGTTTTGTGTTGAGAAAGGGGGACCTGTCAGCTATTGCCACCCCTCCTGCAGCACCAGTGTCCCTAGCAAACCTGCCCTTACCCTGTGCTCCCATGCATCAGCTAAAAGCCAAGTCTATAAGTGCAGGATGAAAACAGCTCCCTCCACACCATAAGTGAGGCACCAGTGGCCAGCCCCTGCTCCTCTGAACCTGGCAGTGGGCTCTGCTGGTGCTCCCTGTGTAATGCCATCTCTCTGCTCTCCTCCTAGGCGTGGCATCCAGGCGCAGCCTCTCTACATAGGATACTGCGAAAATGAATTTGGCGGGTTTTGAAGGGAGAGTCTTGCTGACCCCGGTCACTGTGCACACAGGAGGAATGAGCCCCCTCTGTCAAAAGCTGCTGGCTCAGCAGAGACAACACTTCCCACCTCCACCTTCTGCTTGTGCTTTGTTGCCATGATCCTTTTTTGCCTTGTTGTGCACTCTTTGCCTCTTTTTCTATTTTTATTTCTTTAAATCCATAAATAAATGACCCCAAAGATGGAAAAGGTGCCTTTTCATGTTCAGCTGGGGCTTGGGAGACTGTGCAAGGGTTAGTGTTAGCAGGAGATGGGTAGAGCTTGCTCCAGAAATGCTGGTGCAGGAACATCTGGTACTGTCTCATCCTGGTAGCTCCAGAGCTTGCTGGATGCCTGCTCAGCTGGATAAACTGAGTTTCCCCTCTCCTGCTACTACAGAGGGTGATGCGGAGGTTCAGGCTCACACATTTTTTCCACCCTGACCTCCCACTGACCACACCTGGCAGCACACTGCTTGTGCCAGGACATTAACGTGTTGTGACCTCAGGTTTGCTCTGTGGCTTCCCACACACCAGCAGTCAGCGTTGTGGTGGTCCTGCCCTTGTCTCTCTGTCTCTTCTCTCTCTGCCTGTGTCCACATAGGAGGCTTGCCACCATCACTGCCGTCTAAAACCCTGTCTGTGGCAACCTCTGGCTTCAGGGAAGAAGGTGCCCTGAAACCTCTCCAAGGATGCTTCAAACCCACTGCACTGAGCAGTGTTGGGGTGCTAGGGAGTCACTGCTCAACTCTGATCAGCTGTCACCTCTGCTCAGAAGTTGGCCACCTCGTCTGTCTTCCTCCTGCTCTCTTGTCCTTAGGCTGGGGAGCTCGACTGCAGCCAGAGGGATTTGGTTTGGATGGTGTTTCCTTGGACAAGAGACTGGTGGTGCTGCTGTCCTGCAGCGCTGGGACAGTTGTGGCTCTTGTCCTTTGAGGGCCGGGGTTGCTGTGCTGGAGACCCTGTCCAGCTGGAATGGGGGGATCTTGGGGAGAAACCCTGGCTGCTGAGACTGGCAGGTGAATGTCATGGGTCTTAAGTGAATGAGGTCTGCAGTGAGGGCTGGAGACCTTTTACTGTTGGACTTTAAATTAAAAGTATGGAATTGAAAATATCTGTATGTTTTAAATTAAAAGTTTAGTCTTGCATTTCTGTGCCCTTCTGTGAAAGGGAAGTGGTGATAGGCCTTAAGCGGGGTGGTTAAGAGGTGAAGCTAAACCAGCCCAAAGCAGATAGGTTCAGCCAGATTTGGGGGAGAGGGGTATATGCTCTCACCTTGCTCCTCCGTGTGAGGGGCTGCCTTTTGTGCCCTGTTTTCCTGCGGGATGATGCTTCTCTGCTTCCTTGAAGTCTGCATGGGAAACTCCTGCCCCTTTTCTCTCTTTGTTTTGGTTGTAAATATTGTCCTGCACCTGCATTAGTAGCTGAGCAGAGGGAGCTTTGCCGGCCTCCCCACTATTTCCTTAAACTGAGAAACCCAAAGGAGCTAAATAATAACAGCTGCTTCCTTCTGCTGGGCTGTGGTGCACTGTCAGGGCTTGAGGACCTCTGAAAGGCTGCCAGAATCCACGCTCCTTCCTCCCTATCAGACCCAGCGATCTGCAGAACCTTTGCAGAAGCTTTTTGTCCCTGAGGCCATCTCCCTCTCTGACCTGAATGTCCCCAGCCCTCCTCTTTGGGTCAGTTTTGGGAAGCACTGCTCTACACCGCAAATACCTCTGTGGAATGGAAACTTCACCTTCTGGTCCAGGCCAGTGGCCTCTGGTGCTTGAGCCCCAGGCCTCTGCTCCATCTCTGTGTGACCATTGCTGCCTGGCTCTCCTGGCAGCCAGGCCACAGGCGCTGGGGGGAAGGACAGCTGGGATTCCTCTACAATCTGCTGCTGCTGTGCTTTGGGCTCTGAGGGATGGCAGGCATGGGGGAAAGGAGTGGTTATCCCCTCCTGTTTTTAAATTAGGATTTTTTTTTTCCCTTACGTGACATAGATTGGTTCCCTTGCCTTGTGCATTTGCCTCTATAGCGAGGCTATGGGTTAGGCTGAGGAGAGCCTCCTCCTCCTGGAGGGGATCCTCTGTTCCCAAGGAGGTTGTGCTGCTCCCTGGACACAGCGCCCTGTGTGCTGAGGGTCTTTTTCCAGCACCCCCCAGTCCCCTGTCCCCCCCCACACACCCAGCCCACATGCCTGCATCCAGGGCCTGGGATGCTCCAGCACCATCAGGGCAGGCTCAGAGGGTCTCCAAAACCCAGCGCCTTCCACTGACGTCTGGTGTTTTTGATCCAGGTTCAATGTTGCTCCAGCTTCCCCGGGCCTCTGCACCAGCATCCCCCCAACCCCACCGTCCTGGGGGCAGCTTGGCAGTGGTGTCCCCCTCCCAAAGCCTGGGATCCCTGTCAGCAGGCAGGGAGCACCCCGCTTTCCCTGCCGTGGCCTTGCCGCACGGCCCATTCCTTCCAGAACATCTATTTTGGTCGCGTAAAACTTGCCGGGGAGCAGCGGAGAGCAGGCAGTGTGTGAATCACTCGGGGCCAGCGGGTTTAAAAATAAACCCAAGCGGCGGCGAAGAACAGGCGCCGAGCCCCCGGCTTTCGGCAGGATTATGGTCCCAAACCCCCCCATGGGTGCCCACCCGCAGCGCCGGCTCCGGGGGGGGGTGTTAACTGGGACACGCTTGCTTGTGTTTGAATGTGCTTATGCACAAACAGATGTGCTTGTGCACACACTCGCACAAACATGCATGCAAGCACGTGCACTCAGGCACACGTGTGTACTTGCACATGTGTGTATTTCTGCACACGCTTGCACACTCTTGCACACACACACACATATGCACCCAGGTTCACATGTGCCAGCGTGCCGGTGAAGCTGGGCACCCCCAGCCCAGCTGCTGCTCTGGGAGTAATTAATTAACGACTGCATACGATTATTAAAGCCGTTCAGCCTAATTAGTTTTTTCGGGGTGGCAGAGGGTGCAGGAAGGAGAAGATGCCCCCACCGCTGGCCCCTGGGGTCTGCTGAGGTGACAAATGCAACGAAGTACAAAACATCTTCTCTTTTGCTCCTTTTCTGTGGGTTTCCATCCCGCTCCAAGGTGGCGGCTGGTGGGGAAGGGCGGGTGTTAACTCTGGAACCTACTGAGGGTGCAGGGGGAAAAGCAGGAGGCTGCTCTGTCCTTTGGCCGTCCCTGCCTCATGGCAATGGGGGGTGGCTGGAGGTGCTGGGGGGTGTCAGAGGTTGCTTGGGTGATGGAGGTGGGGTGTCTGGGGACACCAGGGGGTGACAGAAGGTGATGAGGGGTGTCTGGGGATGGCAAGAGTGTTGGGAAGTGCTGAGGGGGTCCGGGGATGCTGAGAATGATGGAGATGGGGAGTGTCAGGGCGTCAGAGGTGTTGGGGTGATGGAAACGGGGTATCAGGGATGTTGGGGTGATGGAGATGGGGGGTATCAGGGTTCCAGGGGGGATGGAGATGGGGGGTATCAGGGATGATGGAGGTGGGAGTGATGGCGGTGGGGTTGTTGAGGTGCTGGGGGTGATGGAAACAGAGGATATAAGGGGTGTTGGAGTGATGGAGATGGGGGCTATCAGGGATTCCAGGGGTGATGGAGAGGGGGGTGCTGGGGCATTGTGGGTGATGGAAATGTGGGGTATCAGGGGAGTCAGGGATGATGGAGGTGGGGAATATCAGGGGTTCCAGGGGTGATGTTGGTGGAGGGTGCTGGGGGTGATGGAAATGGGAGATATCAGTGGTGTCAGGGGTGATGAAGATGGGGTTGTTGGGCTGCTGGGGCTGCTGGAAGCAGGGGATAATCAGGGATTCCAGGGGTGATGGAAGCAGGGGCTATCAGGGGTTCCACGGGTGATGGCAGCAGGGGCTATGAGGGGTTCCGGGGCTGATGGCAGCAGGGGCTGTCAGGGGCTCGAAGGGTGACGGAAGCAGGGGCTATCAGGGGCTACAGGGGTGATGGAGATGGAGGATATCAAGGGTCTGGGGTGCCGCCGCTGGGGCCCGGGGCACTGGTGTTTGGGGCCCCCTCCCCGCGCCGCCGCCATTGGCCGCCGCTCTCCCGTTATGCAAATACCGCGCGCGCGGCCGAGGCCGGCGGGTGACGTCACCAGCGCGCTGGCGGCCNGCGGCGGAGCGGGGCTATGGCCGCGGCGGGCAGCGGCGTGGCGGAGGCGGGGGCGGCGTTCAGCACCGCGAACAGCGGCCGGGTGAACGGGCTGAGCCGCGCGCCCGGCGCCATCGCCATGAAGGACCACGACGCCATCAAGCTGTTCGTGGGGCAGATCCCGCGCAACCTGGAGGAGAGCGACCTCAAGCCGCTCTTCGAGGAGTTCGGCCGCATCTACGAGCTCACCGTGCTCAAGGACCGCTTCACCGGCATGCACAAAGGTGCGGGGGGCAGCGGGGGTGCCCTGAGGAGGGGGTGCCTTGAGGTGAGGATGCTATGAGGAGGGGGTGCCCTGAGGAGGAGGTGCCTGAGGTGAGGATGCTCTGAGGAGGGGGTGCCCTGAGGAGGAGGTGCCTGAGGTGAGGATGCTCTGAGGAGGGAGTGCTTTAAGATGGGGATGCTCTGACGAAGGGGTGCTCTGAGGAAGGGGTGCCTTGAAGTGGGGGTGCTTTGAGATGGGGATGCTCTGAGGGGGGGGTGCCTTGAGGTGGGGATGCTTTGAGGAGGGGTGTTCTGAGGAGGGGGTGCCTGAAGAGGTGGTGCCTGAGGAGGGGGTGCCTTGAGGTGGGGGTGCTCTGAGGTGGGGGTGCTTTAAGATGGGGATGCTCTGAGGAGGGGATACCTTGAGGTGGGGGTGCTTTGAAGAGGGGTGCTGTAAGGTGAGGGTGCATTGAGGAGGGGGTGCTCTGAGATGGGGGTGCTCTTGTATGGGTGTGCATTGAGGAGGGGTGCTCTGAGGTGGGGGTGCATTGAGATGGGGATGCTTTGAGGAGGGGTGCTCTGAGGAGGGGTTGCATTGAAGTGGGGATGCTCTGAGAGAGGGTGCTCCGAAGAGGGGTGCATTGAGATTAGGGTGCTCTGAGGAGGGGGTGCATTGAGGAGAGGGTGCATTGAGGTGGGGATGCTCTGAGGTGTGGGAGGTCTGAGGAGGGGGGTGTCTGAGGAGGGGTGCACTGAGGTGGGGATGCTCTTTGATGAGGGTGCTCCGATATGGGGGTGCGTTGATGCTAGGGTGCTCCAAGATGGGGATGCATTGAGGAGGGGATGCATTGAAGAGAGGATGCGTTGAGGAGGGGGTGACCTAAGATGGGGGTGCCCCTGAGGTAGGGGTACCCTGAGGTGGGGATACATTGAGGAGGGGGTGCCTCGAGTTGTGGTTGGCCTGAGGTGCCGGTGCATTGAGGAGGGGGTGCTCCGAGGTGGGGGTGCCTTTAGGTGGAGTTGCATTGAGTTGGGGGTACCCTAAGGCATGGTTACCCCTGAGGGTGAGTGCACTGACAGGGGGGTGTATTGAGGCAGGGGCGCCCCTGAGGTGAGGGTGCACTGAGGTTAAGGTGCACTGGGGTAGGGGTGCCCCTGAGGTGGGGGTGCACTGAGGTTAAGGTGCACTGAGGATTGAGTACCCCTGAGGAGGGGGTGCCTCTGAGGTGGGAGTGCTCTGACGTGGTCTTGCCTCGAGGTGGGGGTGCACTGAAGTTACGGTGGACTGAGGTGGGGGTGCCCCTGCAGGATGGGTTACCCTGAGGTGGGTGTGCACTAAGCTGGTGGGGATACTGAGGTGGGGGTGCTCTGAGGTAGGAGTGCATTGAGATGGGGCAGCCCTGAGGTGGGGGTACTCTGAGGTCCGGTTACCCCCTGAGGGGGGGTGCTTTGAGGAAGGGGTTTCCCTGAGGTGGGCGTGCACTGAAGTTAGGGTGCACTGAGGAGGGGGAGCACTGAGGAGGGGGTACACCTGAAGTGGGACATCTCTGAGGTGGGGCACCTCTGAGTTGAGTTTCCCCTGAGGTGGATGTATGCTTGATCTGGAGGTATCCATGAGGTGAGGTGCCCCGATTTGAAGGCACTCCTGAGCTGGGGACACCCCTGAAGTGGGGCACCCTGGTATGGGGTACCCCTGAGGTGGAGGTGCTGCATTATGGGGCTTGTCAGTATGGGTCACGCTGGTATGGGGCACCACTGTTGTGGGGGCACCCTGGTATGGGACATTCTGGTATGGATCACCCCTGAAGTGGGGTACACCTAAAGGTGGGCTGCATCTAAGGTGGGGCACCTCTAAGACTGGGGTACCCCTGAGGTGGAGACAGCAGTCGCAGGTGGAGCCTGTGGTGGAAAAACCCACCTGAGGTGTGGGCACCAGCCTGGGGCTGGGAGCTGCCATCTGGCTTGGGAGCACCCCAGCAGTGTTTGTGGTGCTGGCTTGGGTTGGGGGCACCTGTCTCACGTGAGGCACTCGCGTGTGTTTTGGGCACTCCTGGAGCTGGAGCACCCCTGGAATGGAGGCACCCACCTGAGATACAGGTATCCTCTATGGATAGGGGCACCCTCCTGGAGGCTCCCTACCTGTGTTGTGTCTCAGTCCTGCAAGGTGGTCAGGACGAGCTGCCCCGAGGTCCAGCAGGACCAGGGTCACTGCAGGCTCAGCTGGCATCCCAGCACAGGGTGCAGAACACCTGGTACTGTGAGCAGCGGTGTGCTGAGGGCTCACTGGTGCACCACTAAGGTCTTTATGGAACCCCCCCACTCATAAGATGGGCGGCTGTGGCGCTGGAGTAGGATCAGGTCACCCCAGGGCGTCACTGGGACCGGATCTCGTGCTCCTCTGCACGCTGTCACTGAGCCCCTGTGCCATGGGCAGCGCTCGCTTCGTTGGGACTTTCTGGAAAAACAAAACTTGGTGCTTGTGGATGCCACCATGTCAGTGCTCTTTGCCCATGGGGGCAGTCACCTGGACTCCATCGTTCTCAGCACCACGGCCTCCACAATGTCTCAAGGTGCCTCCGAAGTTGCTTGCGTGCTCCAAACGGTGGGATTTGCACCTCAGCGAGCCCCTTGGCGCTGCCTTCAGCGCGGCCTTCAACTGCTGCGGCCCAGACGTGTGATTTAACTGCAGACGCTCCTCTAATTCAAACGACATCCTTCCTCCCAGCAAGCCTCTGGAGTGGGTTTGCTCCCACCCCAGCTTTCTGAACTCCTCCAGAACGCCCCGGCACCATCCACGGCGTCGCCCGTAGGGAAAATATAAAGGGGGAAAAAAGCGGCGAGGAGGAAGCCAACTTGATTACGGATGGTAAACACTGGAAATGGCAGCGGGCCTGCGGCGAGCTGCTGCGCTGACCTCCCGCTGCCACCCGCAGCAGGGCTGCTCTCTGGCTGGGGGGAACCTCTCCTTGCTCCCCGCGAGGGCAGATGTCCCCAGCATCTTGTCCCCAGCATCTTGTCCCCAACAAGATGGGCGAAGGGCTCCGTCCCTCAGCGTTCCCCCACCTCGCTGCTGCGCTCCCTCGCCTCCCAGGCATGCTGATTGTACTTATTAAGAGTTATTAATACTTAATCAGCTGGCGGATTTAATTGTGCCAATATTAAAAATGCATCAATGTCAATTTTATTCATTAAATATTTACTTTGTTGAAGGGAAACTGTTTTGCTGCTGTTTTAATATCACTTTCAGACGGTTTTGGATGTGACCCCAGCAAATTGTGGGGGGAGCCCTCAGGGAGGGAGCGCGCAGCAGCAGCAGGGGGACCTGGGATGCTCCCGCAGGAACGGGAGAGGCGGAGGGGAGAGGACCAGACCCCGTCCCCAGGGCTCGCTCGTTGCCAGCTCCAAGCGAGTGAGCAGCTCGGCAGCGTGAGTCAGCGTGGGAGAACCTCACCCCAGGCGGATTCCCGATTCACGAAGCGCCACGATGTTGGAGGAACTGGAGCGCCTTCACCACGCGAGTCTCATCCTGAGCAGGATGCTTGGGGCTGACAGAAGCGTGGCGGCAAGCTGGGATGCGTGGCCTCGACGCCTGGAGATCTGCTTTCCTGAGGGCTTCAGCTGCAGCTTTTCCTGGAGCCTGGGGACAGAGCACTGCTGCCTGCAAGCTGCCAGCCTCGCTGCCTGCTCTTAGAATCATAGAATCATAGAACAACCAGGTTGGAAGAGACCCACTGGATCATCGAGTCCAACCATTCCTATCAAACACTAAACCATGTCCCTCAGCACCTCGTCCACCCGTCCCTTAAACACCTCCAGGAAAGGTGAATCAACCCCCTTCCTGGGCGGCCTCTGCTAGTGCCCAGTGACCCTTTCTGTGAAAAAATTTTTCCTAATGTCCAGCCTAAATCTCCCCTGGTGGAGCTTGAGGCCATTCCCTCTCATCCTGTCCCCTGTCACTTGGGAGAAGAGGCCATTACCCTCCTCTCTACAACCTCCTTTCAGGTAGTTATAGAGAGCAACGAGGTCTCCTCTCAGCCTCTTGTCTCACTCCTTCCTTCATCCTGCTGCTCCATCTCTTTTGTATTGAGACCTCCCAGCCTATTTTGGGGCTCAGCTTTGGCTCTGCACCCACTAGAGTGCTGGGTGCTGGATATCAGTGCCAGAGTGTCAGCAGCCAGGGTGTTGGATGCCATGGTGTCAGGGTGCGGGATGCAAGAGTGCCAGGGTGCTGGAAGCCAGAGTCCTTGATGCCAGGATGCCGGGTGCTGGGTACTTGGGTGCCATGGTGCTGGATGTCGGAGGGCCAGGGTACCTGGATGCCAGGGTGCTGAGGTGCTGGTGTGCTAGATGTCAAGATGCCAAGTTGCTAGATGCCACAGTGCCAGGATGTTGGGGTGCCAGGGTACCAACGTATCGGGATGCTGGATGCCAGAGTACCAAGGTGCCAGGATGTTGGGGTGCCAGGGTACCAACGTATCGGGATGCTGGATGCCAGAGTACCAAGGTGCCAGGCTGTTGGATGCTATGGTGCCAGGATGCTGATACCAGGGTGGCGCAGTGCTGCATATCAGAGTGCCAGGATAACAGGGTGCTGGATATCGGAGTGCCAAGGTGCTGGGTGCCAGGATGCCAGGGTGCCAGAGAACCAGGCTGCTGGGTGCCAGGATGTGGAGACACCCCAATGCCATATTAGCCACGCTAAAAGCTCTTTGTGTGCCTGGGACTTTGCAGTGGTGCCGGGCTGGACACTGACCCCATATCCCCATCTCTGCAGGCTGTGCCTTCCTCACCTACTGCGCTCGCGACTCGGCGCTGAAGGCGCAGAGTGCCCTGCACGAGCAGAAGACGCTGCCGGGGGTAAGTGACACCGGAGGGTTTGGGGGGAGCAGAGGTGGGTGACAGCCACACTTACCCAGGGTGTGGGTGTAGGAGCCGCTTCCAGAGGCCGCAAACCAAGGCATTGATTTTCTTCGCTGCCCATGTGCTGTTGTGCTTTCTGTGGGCTCCGACCTCCCAAGCTTAACAAAGTGAAAATAAATATTTAATTATTCTCCTAAATAAAAATCAATAGGGCCGCTGGTTGGCTGGGGAGAGCGCTGGGCCCGTAAAGATCAATCCCTGCCTTGAGTGTATGGAGCTGACGGAGGGGGATGTGGTTTGTGGGGACACGGCTCCCTGAGCCGCGCGCTCACTGGTGTTGCTGTAGATCAGCAGGTTTAAGAGTTAACAGCCCACTTTGGGCTGGTGTCCACCTCGCCTGGTATCACCTGCCCACAGGTCACGGGCTTGCCTGTATCCCCTTCTCATCACACACATCGACATGTGTACACGCGTGTGCGAGGCGTACGGCTGCTCCTCCCCTGGCTGTACCTGTTCACTCTTGTCCTTGCCCCTCAGCATGGGGGGAGCAGATGGCTGTGTGTGTGAGCACGCGCTTGCACGTGGGTGTGCAGGCAACCCCCCTGCATGGGCAGATGTCTGTGTGCACCTCTGTGCGGGTGTGCACGCAGCACCCGTGTGGGCAACTGGGCAGGAGTCAGTGTGTGCACACCCCTGTGCTTCTGCTTGCACCCCTGTGCTTGTGCACACCCGTCTGCTCCTACTCACGCTCTTCCGCACACTCTCCTCTGCTTGGGCACCCTGCACAGCTGCGCACACACCTCTTTACTTGTGTTTACGCTGCCGTGTGCCTCTGCACATCTGTCTGTGTTTATAAACACACCCCAGGTGTCTGTGCACACCCTTCTGTGCCTTGTGCTCACCCCTAAAGCTGTGTACAGCCCCCATAGCTGTGCTCACACTCCCTGTATCTGTGCTCACACCTATAGCTGTCCTTGAAACCCCTATAGCCATGCTCACACCCCTATAGCTCTTCACCCCTTATAGCCATGCTCACACCGTATAGCAATGCACACCCTATAGTGTTCAGTCCTATAGCCGCACATTCCCTTATAGCTGTGCTTACACCCTATAGCAGTGCACTGTATAGCCATGCATCCCCTATAGTTGTGCACACCCTACAGTCATGCTCTCCCCTATAGCTGTGCTCACACTCGCTCTAGCCTTGATCACACCCCCAGTACCTGTGCACACTCTATAGCCATGCTTACCCTATAGCTGTGCTCCAGCCCCATACTTGTGCAACCTCTATAGCAATGCTTGCCCCATAGCAATGATCAGCCCCCACACTCCTGCTCACCCCCTATACTCCTGCTCACCCCCCACACTCCTGCTCACCCCGCAGCTGTGCTTACCCCACGCCCCTGCTCACCCCCCTCATCCCTGCTAACCCCATAGCATTGCTCACCCTATACCCGTACACACCCCTATACCAATTCACCCCCTATACCCCTGCTATCCCCCATACCTTGCTCCTCCCATAGCGATGCTCCCCCTACCACTGCTCCCCCTATAGCAATGCTCCCCCATACCCTGCTCCCTCATATGATGCTTCTCCTATATGATGCTCCTCATACGATGCTCCCCATACCCTGTGCCCCAATACGATGTTTCCCATAACCTGTGCCTCCATATGATGCTCCCCATACCCTGTGCTCCCATACGATGTTCCCCATACCCTACTCCCTCACAGGATGCTCCCCCCATAGTGATGCTCCCCATACCCTGCTCCCCCATAGGATGCTCCCCCCATAGTAATGCTCCCCCCATAGTGATGTCCCCCCCATACCCTTCTCCCCTATACAATGCTCCCCATACGCTACTCCCCCATTGGATGTTACCCCATAGGATGTTCCCCCCATAGTGATATTCCCTATACCCTGCCGCCCCATACAATGCTCCCCATACCCTTCTCCCCCATACCCTGCTCCCCCATAGGATGCTCCCCCCAGAGTGATGTTCCCCCATACCCTTCTCCCCTATATGATGCTCCCCAAGCCCTGCTCCCCCATAGGATGCTCCCCATACAATGCTCCCCCCATACCCTGCTCCCCCGTATGATGCTCCCCCCATACCCTGCTCCCCCATACGATGCTCCCCCCATAGTGATGCTCCCCATATGATGCTCCCCTCATACCCTGCTACCCGATACCCTGCTCCACTATACGATGCTCCCTCCATAGTGATGCTCCCCTATCCCCTCTCCCCTATATGATGCTCCCCAAGCCCTGCTCCCCCATAGGCTGCCCCCCCTACAATACCCCCCCCCCACCCCCCCCTCCCCCCTACCCCCCTCCCCCCTCCCCCCCTCCCGGTTCCCCCCCATCATGCTCCCCCCATACCCTGCTCCCCCATAGTGATGCTCCCCTATACCCTCTCCCCTATATGATGCTTCCTATAGCCTGCTCCCCCATAGGATGCTCCCGCAATAGTGATGCTCCCCCATACCCTGCTGCCCCATACGATGCTTCCTCCATAGCGATGCTCCCCCATACCCTTCTCCCCTACGCGATGCTCCCCATCCCCTGCTCCCCATAGCCCGCTCCCCCCTCGCCGCTCCCCGGGCCCAGCCCCGCCCCTGCCGGCCCGCCCCCCGCGCCGCACGCAGCCCCTCCGGGCCGGACGAGCCGAGCCGGGCCGGGCCGGGCGGAGCCGAGCGATGCAGCTGCCGCANGATGGGGGTGGCTGCACCCAGGGTTTGGTGGGGGGTGGTGAGCAGTGGGTATCTGCACCCGGGGATACTGGGTGTGGGTGTTGGTGAGCGGAGCGTGTCTATAGCCGGGGTTTGGGGGTGTGGGTGTTGGTGAGCGGGGGGTGTCTGCACGCGGGGATGCTGCGTGGGGGTGTTGCTGAGCAGAGGATAACGGCACCTGGGGTTTGGGGGCGTATATGTCGGTGATCAGGGGGGATCTGCACCCCGGGGATGCTGGGCATGGCTGCTGTTGAGCAGAGTGTGTCTACACCCAGGGCTTGGGGGTGGGGGTGTTGGTGAGCAGGGGGTATCTGCACCCAGGGATGGGGGTGTGGGTGTTGGTAAACAGGGGGTATCTGCACCCAGGGTTTGGGGGTGAGGGTGAGCAGGGGGTATCTACACCCAGGATTTGGGGGTGTTGGTGAACAGGGGGTATCTGCACCCAGGGGTTGGGGGTGTGGGTGAGCAGGGGGTATCAACACCTAGGGATGGGGTGTGTGTAGGCGGGGCGGTTGCTGACGATGAGAGTGTGTCTGCACGCAGGGATGGGGGTTGTGAGCATGTGTGTGTTGATGAGGAGGGTGTATCTGCTCACAGGGATGTTGGGTGTGGGTGCTGGTGAGCACAGGGGGTGTCTGCGCACAGGGGTGCTGCGTGTGGGTGTCAGTGTTGTTGAGAAGGGTGTAGCTGCACCCAGGGATGGGGTTGTGTGTTGTTGGGGAGGGGTGTTTTACCACCCTGGGTTTGTGTGTGTGCGTTGGTGCTGTGTGTCTGTGATGGCAGGTGTACAAGGGGGTGTGCTCAGGGGGTGTTGTGCCCACAGAAAGTGCAGGGGGGCGTGTGCGTGTGTTGACAGGGATACAGTTTTTCCCCTGGTGTGTGTGCAAGTGGTGGTGGTGGGGAGGGCGACTTGACACCCCTGGCTGCTGTGTGTGTGTAGGCAGGTGCTGATGGTGCCGTGTGGGTGTCTGTGCATGGGCTCTGGGTGTGTAAGTGTGTGCGTGTGTGTGTCTATGTGCACCCCAGGTATGAACAGGGGGCAGAGAGTGCGTGGGTGTTGTGTGGGCTCCTATGTTGTGGGTGCCTGGTGCAGGGGGCTGGCCGGGTGTGCATGGGTGATGGGATGTGGGTGCTGCTGGAGGGGAGCCGTGGCCAGCCAGGCTGCTGTCTGTGTGTCCACAGAGAACTGCTGGGGCTACTACTGTGTGTCTTGCTCCCACACTGGGGAAACTGAGGCACAGGGTACTGTGTCCCTGCCTGGCAGGGACAGTGGTGCCAGCTGTGCAGCCACGTGTGTGTCCGTGGTTGTGCGGGGGCCCCAGCAGCGAGGAAGGTGCTAGGTGGGTGGGTGCTCAGGGGGTGTGTGCGTAGGGGTTTCATGTGCGGTTGTGCGAGGGGCTGCGTGGGCGCAAGCGTGTGGCTATGAAGGTGTCTGGTTGTGCAGGGGGTGCTGAGGCAAGCGGGTGGCTGTGTGGGTGCGTATGCATGGAGGATGCTGCGTGGGGCTGTGTGTGGGAGTGTGCAGGAGCAGGAGTGCGGTTGTCCGGGTGTGAGGTTGTTTGTAGGGCTGTGCTAGGATGGTCGTGAGGCTGTGCAGGGTTGTGTGACTGTCCCCAGGCCAGCTGCATCTCCTTGCAGCAGGGGGACACTCTGGGCTTTGGCAGGGTGTTCCCCTGGAGGCTGGATGCCTTTACCTGAGTGCCTGGCCCCCTGTGCTGGGTGTTGCCTTCCTGGGGACCCCCAGGGTGACACAGGCACCCTCTGCTCCAGTGTCACCCAGCACCTCTGGGTGCTCATTCAGAGGCGTGGTAGCAGGATCCTCCAGCACTGTTGGGTGCAAGGAGGGGGAGGAGGGTGATGCTGAGGAAGGAGCGAGGAGTGACCCTGTCCCATGGGGCAAGTCCCTTGGCAGTGATTCACTGTGGCCTGGCTCTCCTCAGCTGATGGGGGACTCTGAGTTTGGGTGGGTGACAGCACCCGGAGGGGTCAGGCAATCATTTAGCAATTGGTGGTGACCCCTTGAGTGGTAGCACAATGGGGATCTGGCTGTGAGGGGCTGTAGCGGGGAGTCTGTGGGGCACCCGTGGGTGACAGTGACAAATGGATGATGGGGCACCCAAGACAGAGTCTGCTGTGTGCATCAACGTGTCCTTAGGGTGTGTAAGGGTGGGTGTGGGAGGTGGGGGATGCATGGGTAGATGGGTAGATGGACACGTGGGTGCTGTGGAGGTAGAGGGGGGGTACTAAGTGGGTGGAAAGGTGGGTGGAAAGAAGATGGGAGAAGGATGAGCAGGTGTAAGGATGCTACATGGATGGATGGGTGTTGGGGGTATGGAGGGTTGAATAGATGGATGAATTTGGGGAGAAAGGTTTGTCAGGGTGGCTCTGTGGGTGTCAGGGATGGGTGAACAGATGGATGGGTGTGTAGATGGGTGTTAGGAGCTGGGGGAGATGGCTGGGTGGTTGTTTGGGTGCTGGAGGATGGATGGAAGGACTGTTGGGCAGTGGGATGTGGCTGGGCAACTGCGTGGGAGAGGTGCACGGTGCAGGGGTGCTGTGGGGACAGATGGACAGGATGCCAGACAACCAGACACAAGGGGAGGCCTTGGTGCCCGCTTCATCTGCCTGTGGAGGGGTTCACCAAGCACCCCGGTGTGGGCGCAGGGCAATGCCAGGGGTGCCAAACGCCCCCTAGGGAGGTGTCCACAGGCCAGGGTGGTTTCTGCCCTGCCCGGTGCGGCAGCCCTGGGCTAGGTTAGCCAGTCCCCAAGGCCTGACATTTATAAACATCAGCTGCTCCCAGAGAATCAATACAGTTTAATAACCGGCGAGCGGAGACGGGAGACACATCAAAATGACACTCTGCGGCTCTGTAAATGTTATTCTAAATCATACTCGCTGGGTTTATTACATTAGGCGTACAGCAGCGGGCACGGGAAATTTATTCCATCAAAGGCCATTGCGCTGGTAAATGGGGCTGGGGGGGCAGCGGAGGGCGTCAGCCCCCCAGGTAGGGCTCCCTCCTCCTTGCCATGACAGGGATATGGGGGGCAGCAGGACGTTGGTCCCACAGGTCTGGGATGAGCGGATCCTGCCCCGGTGCAGGGCATGGGGTGGATGTTTGGGGGCCGGTGACACAGTGGGTGATGTGAGAGCCAGCTGGGTGACCCCACATCCTTCAATGCCACCATAGAGCTCCCGGGGACCTGGTCCCTTCCCTGGAGCATCCCCAGCTCTTCGCTGACATTTTTCTCTGCGTTTCCCTGGAGACGAGGCGGTTGCTGTGGAAACCTCCCTCCTCTTCTTCCTTAGCCATCCTCTTCCTCACCCGGGGGCAGGGAGGGGGGAGCTGGTGCTGTCCCCACCCAGCCCCTGTTTGGGGACCCTCTCGGAGGGTGCGTGGGGGGGAAGCCTGGGGTGGGGGTACACACCTGCGTATGTGTGACAGCAGCACGTGTGTGCGCGGCTGGCCCCTCTGCGTGCTTGAGCCTTGTGCGTGTGCGCGCACACCCGCCCCATCATGCGTGACATCTCGCCGTTGCCGTGACGACCCCATCGAGCACATGGCTCAGGCTCTGCAGCATCGCGGGGGAAGCATGCTTGTTGCCATGGAAACAGCTGTAATTGTAGCATTTTTCAGCTAAAAGAGGGGAAAAAGGAGAGCGAGAGAGGAGAAAAAACAGCTCCATGGGGCAGTGGGCCAGGGACGTGAGCGCCATCCCAGCGTGTCCCCCTGCACACGTGTCACCCTTGCACATACACGCGGTGGCAGCACACAGGGGGAGGCCGAAATCCAGTGAGGATCAGGAAAAGGAGGGCAGTGGTGGTGCTGCCGGAGGGGCTGGGGCCAGCGGGGCACTGCTGCCGCCTCTGCAGTCCTTTGCAGTCGAGGAAAGCAGGCAGGCGGCCAAGGTTGGCACTGGTGGCCTGGCGGGCACTTACAGCGCTGGGTACCTGTCTGTGGGGCCGTAGCATTGCCCTCTGCCTGCGGTTCCCTCTGTTCTTGCAGTTCCCTCACCGTTTCCTGGCTCCCGGCACCAGGCTGGAGCCAAATCCTGCTACTTCCCATGGAGAGGGTTTGGGAGAGGGCCCAGCACGTCCACTGACCTCTCACTTCCACTTGTGTGTTGCAGATGAACCGCCCCATCCAGGTGAAGCCGGCCGACAGCGAGGGCCGAGGAGGTAGGTCCCCCCCTTCTCTGGTTGCCTTGCAGAGGCAGGGGTGTACGGAGCCTGCTGAGGGGTGACAAGGGACATGGTGGCATCACAGGGTCTGCTACGGGGAGGTTGGTTTGCAGAGAAACCCACAAAAGGAGCTACCTTTGCCAGTGGCATCCAAACCCGAGTGAGAATAAATATGGTCTTGGCTCTCCCCAGCTGGCTGGGGAGAACGTCCTGATGTGTCGCTGTCAACATCCTGATGTCACACCATGAGCGCCCGGGCAGAACGCTCCCCAGCCACACTTCCACAGCCCCTTTGTCTATCACACAACTTAATTACCTGCCCAGAGCTGCCAGCGGGGACCCTGGCAGAGTCAGCGAGTAGGAGTCGGCCACATGTGGCCCAAAACCCCTTATTGAAGGGGAACAGCCGCCCCGTAGATTCTCCACTGGAGTTGGCAGCTCATGGGGCCGTGGCATTTCCAGGCAGAGTCAATAATTGGGGTAAACCAGCAGAAATTGGATCGAACCCTCGATGTTGCTGGAGCCACGAGCGAGTGCTGGGCACGCGGGCGTGCTTGGGTGTGTGGGATGCTCACACGGGGCCGCGTGCCCTCGGCAGGACAGCTGCGCCAAAGATACCCCTCTTCAAAACATGTTATTAAACATGCCGCAAGCTGGTCCCGGCACATCCCGGAGGGACCCAGCAAATAAATTACCCACTTACCGAGCGTAATTGGTGAAGGATTAAAAATCGATGGGTGAGCTTGGGCGCCTGGCTCTGGCCCCCTCGCCCAGGAGGCGATGCTCAGCTGCCAATCCCGCTCCCCCCGGCTGCCTTCGCCGGGAGATGGTTTATGTTTAACTAGACAACACACGAGTCCTATTCCCTTAACTAATTTTCCTGGTACCTTAACGGACAGAGCATTAATCGTCTCCTGCCATTATTTATTTATTTCCCCGGCAACGCTCTTGACAGGGCACCTTATTTTCTTTGTCAAATGCCATTAGCACGCTGCGGGAGTGTGTGGCCGCGCAAGACAGATGCTGGTAATAATAATGAAATTCTCATTATTTACTCTCCCTTCTCTCATGTTTGGGTTATTTATGTCCCCTGGGCACGGCCGGAGGCTGTGGGTTATTCTGTGAGTCAATCATATGAAGGCAATCGTCGGTGTTTTGCGGGCTCTCTTTGTTTCCCAGCCACATCCCACATCAGTGCCCGAGGAGCCAGCTCCTCCATCCCTGGGAGAAGCCCCAGCTCTGATCCTTGAAACAGGAGCTGACTTTTCTCGGTTTCAACCCTCAGCAATATCCCTGCAGGAGTTTCCCCACCCTAAGCGTTCTGTAGGATGGAGGTGACAAACCCTGCTTCTTCCCTGCTGGATCAGCGTCGCTCCCTCCCAGGCGCCCGTGTTACCCTGCTCCTTCCCCTCTGCACGCAGGGATAAGGGGACGGGACAGCGAGTGATATCCCACTCTCCAACGGGCTTGGTTTTGTTTTTAGAAGACAGGAAGCTTTTTGTGGGCATGCTGGGGAAGCAGCAGAGCGAGGATGATGTCCGACGTCTCTTTGAGCCCTTTGGCCAGATTGAGGAGTGCACCATCCTCCGAGGGCCTGATGGAGCCAGCAAAGGTGGGCTTGGGGAAGATGGGTGAGCACCCTGTGGTCCGGGCAGCGCTGGCTCCCTCAGCAGATGAATCCAACCTCTCCCATGTCCCCTCTCTGCCCTCAGGTTGTGCCTTTGTGAAATACAGCAGCCACGCCGAGGCGCAGGCTGCCATCAACAGCCTGCATGGCAGCCAAACCATGCCGGTAAGTGCCAGGCTCTCACCCTACCCCGTTCGACCCCGTGCTGCCTGCATAATCCAATCACCAGCTAATTTGATCCTCTGTCTAATTGGATCAAAATCCTACAGATCGGCAATTTGTTGGCCAGATCACCCCAAGGTTCATCCTTGCCTGGGCGCTGAGCCCTGGGGGTGGGTGCGCGGGGCTGATTCCCTTTGTGTGGGAGAAAGGGGCTGTTTAATTAACGCCAAAGGTCAAAGTTGTGAACAAGGACAGGGGAAAACAGAACAGAGGTCAGGGAGCCGCCGCCAGGGAGAAAAGCTGGCTATAATTAAACCACACATTGATTGCTGGTTGCTGCTGCCAAGCCGGGCAGCATCCCCAGGGCTGAGGATGCTGCAGCTATTGTGAGCCAGCGAGTCCCTCCTCGGGGCGGGAGACGTTCGGAGGGCTTGGCTGGGCCCCCACCATCAGCCCCATCCTCCCCCTGTCTCAGGGCGCCTCATCCAGCCTGGTGGTGAAGTTTGCAGACACGGATAAGGAGAGGACCCTGCGGCGGATGCATCAGATGGCGGGGCAGCTGGGCATCTTCAACCCCATGACCATCCAGTTTGGCGCCTATGGGGCCTATACGCAAGCGGTAGGAGCTGGCGCTGGCTGGGATCTGGGGGTTTTTGGGGACCCTTGTGGTTAGGGTGGGTTGGTTTTGCCTGTGAAAGCCTGTGTGGGAGCCTGCTGGTGCCTGCGTGAGCAGGTGCCTGTCAGGGTTGGTGTATCCCCATTTAGGGGCACAGCAGAAGGGATCATTGCCCAAGGCAAGGCTGGTGTGGATGTAGGGGGCAGCCCTCCCATTTGTCACCTTCCTTAGCATCACCCAGACCTCCTCCTGTCCCTGGGTCCGACAGTGGGTGGCATTTATTCCTCCAAGGACCTGTGTGTGGCTGCAAAGAGGGGAATGCTAATTTTTCCTCCCCTGCTCCCTCCTTCTCTTTGCCTCTCACTTGCTTTCCCCTTTTCCCCTGTGTCTTTCCTTAAGATCATGCAGCAGCAGGCGGCCCTGATGGCGGCTGCCCAGGGGACCTGCCTGAACCCTATGGCTGCCATCGCCGCCGCTCAGATGCAGCAGATGGCCGCCTTCAATGTCAGCGGGCTGGTGGCCACCCCCCTCACCCCTTCTTCAGGTACAACCCCCCCTCTGATCGCCCCCCATCCTGCTCGGTGTCTTGAGGGGCGGCTGCCGGTGCTGACCCCTCCTTTTTGCAGGTACCAGCACCCCTCCTGGCATCAGCACGGCGCCCGTGCCCAGCATCGCCACACCGATCGGGGTGAATGGCTTCAGCCCGCTGCCGCCGCAGACCAATGGGCAACCCGCCTCGGAGACCATCTACACCAACGGAATCCACCCCTACCCAGGTGACTCTCCTCACAGGCCCTGCTGCTGTGTCCCCAGGCTGGGGACGCATGCTTGGCTCGTGTGGCAGGTTCCCAGGGGTGCTCCCCACCCCGGGAACGTGCCGGATGAGCTGGCTGTGCAGCAGTGCCCACTGAAACTCCTCCTCCTCCCGTGGCATCGCCGCCTTTGTGAGCGAGGCGATGTTTTTGGCTCCTACAAATGCTCTGCCCCTCCGCGGTGGTGCTCGGCCAAGAGCCCTCTCTCACGGGAGCTGCTCATCCCTGGCTTTCTCTTGCTTATTCTCTCTTCCTTCTCCCTTCTTTTCTCTTCCCAGCTCAAAGCCCCACGGTGGCAGATCCCCTCCAGCAAGCCTATGCAGGCATGCAGCACTATGCAGGTCTCAAACTTTGCTTTGCACTTCTCTCTCTCTCCTCTTTGCTCCTCACCCTTATTTTTGGGGGGTGAGCATCGCCTTGGGGAATGGCTGGGCTTGAACCACAGGGTTAGGGCACTGTGCTTGGGGATGGATTAACGTGGTGATGCACTGAGTGCAGCGATGGGGGTGATGGTGATGACACAGAGCACCGTCCCCTCGTCCCCAGCAACACGGCCTTGCTGCCGGCTCAATCCTCCATGCAAAACTTGGGTGGAGGAGAGTGAGTTTTAATGCCCACCAGACTGAGATAGCTGTGTTGGGGAGAGCTGGCAGTGGTACCCAGGAGAGGGGGAGAGGTCTGGGCAGTGATGGAGAGCCAGCTCCGTGCCAGATCCTGCTGGTAGAGATGGCCCTGGAAGCACCGAGACATCAGAAATCCCTGGATGTTTGTTGCATGGCCAAATCCGATGGACGGGGTGATGGGGTGCACAGAGAAGAGAGTCAAAGCGTCCCCCGGAAGTACGTCTACACTGGCAGTCATTTAATTAAGAATTATTTTCAACAGACAATCAAGTTTTGGATCCCCAATTGTTTTTTTCAACCAAAGTGCCAACTTCCCTCAACCTTGAGGCCATATTGAGGCCGTATTTACCGCTACCACCACCGTCCCTCCTTGGAGAGCTCTTCCTGCATCCCTGGCATGCTGGGAGGCTCGGGCCGTGCCGGCAGGGGTGGGAAGGGCAGAGCCAGCAACCCCAGGGCAGGAGGGACAGCACCATCAGGGGTGGCAGCGGGGGAAATTCCTGTCCCCAGCCCTTCCCGGAGCTGGGGCGTGTGCCGGGGTCTCAGCTCCACGTTTCTCTTTTCCAGCAGCGTATCCCACTGCCTACGCACCCATCAGCCAAGCCTTCCCCCAGCAAGCGCCCATCATCCCGCAGCAGCAGCGAGAAGGTGAGGAGTTTTGGGGGGCAGCCCGCTGCAGCGCCAGCGGCTCCTCGCACCGCCCTGGGGTAACCCCCTGCCTTGCGGCTGACGTGTGGCTGTCTTTTGTGTGTCACCCAGGTCCCGAGGGCTGTAACCTGTTTATTTATCACCTGCCCCAGGAGTTCGGGGATGCAGAGCTCACACAGATGTTTTTGCCTTTTGGCAATGTCATCTCTGCCAAAGTCTTTGTGGACCGTGCCACCAACCAGAGTAAATGCTTTGGTAAGTCCCAGTGCGTGTCTCTCTCCAACATCTCAGCTCAGGGATCAGGTTCTTCCTGTCATTCCAGCTCTGCTCTCCCTGACGCCCCAACCTGGAGGTCTCGCTCTCCCTGACTCAACAGCTTGGGGGTTTGGCTCTCCTCAACATCACCTACTTGGGGGTCAAGCTCTCCCCAGGGTCCCAGCTCAGAGATCCAGCTCTCCCTGACATCTCAGCTTGGGAATCTGGCTCCCCCCCAACATCTGAGCTCTGGGGTCTGGCTTGGGCAGCACCCACCAGTGCTGGAGCCACGTGGCTTTCCAGGACAGGACATTCCCTCCCGCTCTTCCCATGTCCCCAGCCCAGCTGCCCCCCATGTGCCTGCTGGGGAGAGCTGGTCACTGCTCACGCATCCGAGTGCCACCAGCATGCTCTGGCCTGCAGACCTGTCACCACGGAATCCCTGTATCTCTTGTCACCTTGCTGGCCCCAGACCTTGTCACCCTGGTGTCAGTGGAGACCTGCTCACATCCCCCAGGGTCCTAGCAGACCCCATCACCTTGGTGTTCCCTCAGATCTTCTCACACTGGTGTCCCCACAGACCCTGTCACCTCAGTGTCTTTGGAGGTCACATCACCTCGATGTCTCTGCAGATACTGTCACCCTGATGCCATCACCTCAGTGTCCCTGTGGTCCCCATCACTTTGATAGACCTTGTCAACCCCAAATCCCATCACTGTAGTGTCCCCGCAGACCACCCCAGTGTCCCTGTGGACCCTTTTACCACAGTATTCTTGCAGACTGTGTCCCCTCGATGTCCCTGCAGGCCATGGTGTCCCCAAAGATGCCATCAGCCCATGGCTGGTGCTGCATTGTTACCCCATGATGCCCCTCTCCCAGTCTGAGCCTCCACTCAAGGCTGCCTGCAGGAGCATCCCGCTGGATTTCTGTACCTCAGTTGACAAACTCCTCTGTCACCCTGTCCCTCGTCCCCAGGTTTTGTCAGTTTTGACAATCCGACGAGCGCTCAGGCAGCCATTCAGGCCATGAACGGCTTCCAGATCGGCATGAAGAGGCTAAAAGTCCAGCTAAAGCGGCCGAAAGATGCCAACAGACCCTACTGACCCCTGCTCACCCTGGCCCTGCGGAGAGGTGAGGGGGCGCGGGGAGGCCTGGCCCTGCCGCACGCCTGCGATGCCCCAGGGCACCCTCCAAAAATATCCTTGAGTGCGTGCGGAGGGCTCTGTGCTTGGGACTGTCGGTGTCTGTGTTTCAAACTGGGGTTTGGGTGCTGCCCTCTGTCCCTCTCTCCATCCTTCGTCCATCCCTCGGCACACGGACTAACAGCCCCTCCGCTGTTTCGCAGGTCGGGCGTCCCGTGGTGTCTGATGACTTTCCCCTTCCCCAAGTGCAGTATCCAAACCCGTAACTTTCTTTGCAACACATCCCGGAGGAGGAAGAGGAGGAGGAGGAAGAAGAGGAGGAGGTGATGGAGCAGATGGCAAAGAAGAGAGCCATTCTGGTTGTAGCTTTTCTGTTTTGAGTTTTTTCCAAACCAGTCTTGTTCGTTACTTAACGGGAATGCGAGAGTGAGGAAGACAAGGAAGGAGGAGAGCGCTGCGGTGCCGGGGCTGACGTTTGCCAGCGGCGGCTTGCCAGGACTCACGGAATCCCTCGCCAGGAGAAAGGACGATGGCCCTGGGCGGCCGGGATACGATCTACCTTTGTTGGTTTTTTTAAAAGCACTCATTTGCTGCTACTGATTTCCCAGGAGAAATGAGGAAAAGAGGCTCCAAACGGATTCTTAAACCAAAGCCGGTGGGACGGGACCAGCCTCGGGCGCTTCACCTGGAAGATGCTTGTTTGGAAAAAAGAAAAAGGGCAAGATTTTCTTTTTCCTCACGTTGGGAAAAAAAAGAGAAACACACACAAAAGGATCAAAGGATGTTGGACTTATAGAAGAGATATATAAATAAGTATAAATATATATATATCCCATGGAGCAGGGCGGCGGGACACGTGCTTCCCCTGCCCGTCACTGGCACAGGGACATAGGATTACTTGTTTCAGAGTCATATCATTCCTTAGAGTTTAGGGACCAAAGGACTATTGCTTTTTTTAAATATATCTATAAATAAATTAATTTAAAAAAAAAAACCACAAAACACAAAAAAACAAAAAACAGGAAAGAAGAAGAAACAGAAATTAAGGAGGTTAAACCTCGGCTGTTAAGAGCTGCGAGCGTTTCCTAGAGGGCTCAGTTTCGGGGGGGCCAATCTGAGGGCCCAAGGGCTCAGTTTTGGGGGCCGAGTCGCGGCCGGGGTGGGGGATGCAGAGCGGGAGGTTGGGGAGGGCTGCGGGGGCTCCCCCGGCCCAGGGGGGCATCGGGCTGCTTGAACGAGCCCCTCGGTCGCCTCCGGGAGAGGGCAGAGAGATGCAGTACTTGGTGTTATCAGTTCGG
>WAAB01005369.1:331318-343215 GCA_013389865.1 Piaya cayana
AACGGGATGGGTCAGGGGGTGGGGGAGGCTGAGGGGAGCGGGGTTGAGACAGCGGGGTGGGGACAGCGGGAAGGGGACAGAGGGAAGGGAGAGGGATCGGAGGGAGAGCGCTGGGGGGCAGAGGGTGGGGGCAGCGGGCCCCTCACCATGTCAGCGGCGGCCGCGCGGGCGGGCCAGCGCCGCCATGCTGCCGGGCGGGCGGCGCCGCGTGACGTCACGGGCCGCGCCGCCGTCACCAGGCAACGCCGTGACGTCACACGCCGTCCCTGCACGGGGATTTGATGGGGGGGGGGGCGATGTCCCGGAATGGAGCTCGCGTCCCCATCTGCCCAGTACGGAGCTCCCAGTGTCCCCACGGTCTCACTATGGAGCAGGTGTCACCATAGTCTCAGTACGAAGCGCCCAGCCTGGGCTCCCAGTGTCTCCATGGTCCCAGTATGGAGCAGGCACCCCCATGGTCCCAGTAAGGATCACCCAGCCCAAGCTCCCAGTGTCCCCACGGTCCCAGTATGGAGCTCATGTCCCCGTAGTCCCAGTATGGATCACCCAGCCTGGATTCCCAGTGTCCCCACGGTCCCAGTATGGAGCTCATGTCCCCATAGTCCCAGTATGGATCAGCCAGCCTGGATTCCCAGTGTCCCTACGGTCTCACTATGGAGCAAGTGTCACCATAGTCTCAGTATGGATCACCCAACCTAGGCTCCCAGTATCTCCACGGTCCCAGTATGGATCACCCAGCCCAAGCTCCCAGTGTCCCCATGGTCCCAGTATGGATCACCTAGCCCGGGCTCCCAGTGTCCCCATGGTCCCAGTGCAGAGCGCCCAGCCTAGGCTCACAGTGTCCCCACGGTCCCAGTACGGAGCACATGTCTCCATAGTCCCAGCGTGGATCACCCAGCCTGGGCTCTCAGTGTCCCCATAGTCCCAGTATGGATCACCCAGCCCGAGCTCCCACTATCCCCATGGTCCCAGTATGGATCACCCAGCCCGAGCTCCCAGTATTCCCACAAGTCCCAGTACGGGTAACCCAGCCGGGGCTCCCAGTGTCCCCACGCCCCATACGGGTCGCCAGCAGGCACTCCGCGTGGCCCCGCGAGGCCGGACCCGCAGCCTCTCTCAGGCGCCGCCGCCCCATTGGCCGCCCGGGCGCGCGCACGAGGCGCCTCTGCGCCTTCTCTACTTTTTTTTCCCCTCACGCTTTTGTCCGTCCGCCGGAGAAAGGAGTCCCGGCGCCCTGCCCCCTTCCGGGCCCGCGGGGCGGGCGGCGGAGGAATCCGCGCGGGGGGGAAGGGGCGGTGCTGCGGCCGGGATCACCTTGCCGGCTCGGGGCGGCGGCGCGCAGAGCGGCTTCGGCTCTCGGCGGGGACTGATCTTGACGGCAGGTAACGGCACCGCCGGCCCCGGCCCGCGCCCCATCGCCTTGGCGCTTCCCCGGGGCGGCTGCCGAGGGCGCGGTGCCCCCGGGGAAGGTGTCGGGGCTTCCCCAGAGCGGCCGCCGAGGGCGCGGTGCCCCCCGGGGCGGGTGTCGGGCGGCGGTGCGAGCACGTGGCGGCCCCGCGCGAAGCGCCCGTTCCCGTAACCGGGAGGGGGTTTTGCTGTGAGAGGGGGGAACCCGGTCTGGGAGGCGAGGAACCGCGGGAGGGGACGGGGAGAATCCGTTCCTGGAGGCGAGGGACCAGGAAGAGAGGGAATAAACCGGTCCTGAGGGCGAGGGACCGGGAAAAGAGGAGGAATCATCCGGTCCTGGAGGCGCGAGGGACCGAGAAGAGGGGAGATAATCTGGTCCTGGGGGCGAGGGACCGGGAAGAGAAGGGAATAATCCCATCCTGGGGGCGAGGGACCGGGGGAGGAGCGGGTGCCGGAGGGCCCGGGCCCGCGGGGGTGCGGGGAGGCCGGCCGGGCCCCTGGGGCGCTGGGCAGGGATGCTGCAGCCTCTCTGCTCCCCCCTCCTGAGGAAGAAAGGCCCCTCCTGCAGCAGTTTTCGCTTCCCTGAGCACGTCCCATTGATTTGGACATTCCTTGAACCGTGGAAGCCTTTGAGACGTGCCCGGAGGCATGAATAGCGCTTTTGTCGGCGGACAATGCGGCCTCCCGGGTGTCCTCTCAGGGCAATAAAAGCAGCCGAGGGGAATCTCTAAGAACCCGTTTTGCTCTGATAAGGCGGCTCGTTATCGGGGGGGCCCAGGTGGAGAGAAATCACCGTTTTCCGGAGGCTTTTGTGCTGGCCCTGCCTGAACTTTCTGACTCCTCCCTGCTCCCGTGAAGGGCTGCTTGCTCGTCCCCATTTGCCTCGGCTCGAAGGTGGGATGACAAAGAGGTTTTTTGGTCACCCAGATGCCTCCTGGGAAACTCAAGGGCTCCTTGTGCAACGAGCAGCGCCTCATGGAAAAAAAAATCCAGTCCTAAGCACATTTTTTTTTTTTTTGTGCGTGTTGGCCCATGTCTAAAGCAGAATTTAGGCTCATAATAAAGGTTGTGCTGGTACCGGCTGGTTCTCAGGCCGTGGCCAGGTTGGAACAGGCCTTTTCCATCGGAGAAGAGAGCTCTGGGGGAGCCACGTGCTCCACCCGGGGCTCTTGCTGAAAAACCTTTCTGAGAAACTTTTAGAGAGCTGGGGGTGTTTATCCTGGAGAAGAGGAGGCTGAGAGGAGACCTCATTGCTCTCTGCAACTACCTGAGAGGAGGTTGTGGAGAGGAGGGAGCTGGGCTCTTCTCCCAAGNGCCAGCAGAGGCTGTGGTGCTGCCTGTGAGCTGGTTGCTCCCGCAACCGTGTGTTTTACTGCCTACTTTTTTATCTGGATGCATTTTACAGAACCTGAACCCTATTTGCGTTAGCCGGAGTGCTCCGGTGCCGCTTCTCTTTCCACGTGCTGAGCTGATAATTGAATTTAACACGCGCAGAACGTTTCCAGGCTGGCCAGACCACGTGCTGGTCCTTCTATTGCTGTCCCCTGGGGAAGGTGGCGTGGGGCCGCTGCAGCAGGCGGTGATGGATGGATGGCACGTAGGGAATGGGGCTGCAGTACCTTGTCTCTGCCTCTGCATCTGCACCCTGGGACTGGGATGCAGTGGAGGGATGTATAGTTCCACCTAGCTATATATAAATGCAACAGCCCCCCCAGCTTCCTTTTATGGTGCTAAATAAGATGTTCACATCTTCCTTGAGGTTTGATTTTCACCGACGTGGGGTGAAGCTCCTGTGTCAGTGCAGCACTACATACACTGGAGATAATCTTTCTCACCACCTAATGTCTCAAGCTGCGCCAGGGGTGGTTCAGGCTGGACATTAGGAAAAAATTTTTCACGGAAAGGGTCACTGGGCACTGGAACAGGGAGGTGGTTGAGTTGCCACCCCTGGAGGTATTTAAAAGATGGGTGGATAAGATGCTGAGGGACATGGTTTAGTGATGGATGGAAATGGTTTCACTTGATGATCCTGTGGGTCTTTTCCAACACACAGATTCTGTGATTCTGACTCATCGCCTCTACCCACTTCATTTTTTTTGTTAAGCCTCCCGCTGCGTGTCTGTGCCCTCTAGGGAGGGCGGGCTCGGCTAATTCCCATGTGGAGCTGGCAGCTAATCCCGTCTACTTGCAGAGGAGGTGACCCAGCACCATGCGGGCTGCCCTCATCTTCCTGGCCCCCATAACTCATTTGCTGGAAAGCTGGAAAGGTATTTTTGTTGCGAGGCTGCAGCTCCTCGCTGCCAGGCAGAGCGAGCGCTAGCCAGGAGCAGGTGGGGGCTGAGTCCTGTCCAGCGTTGGAGAGAAGAAGTGGCATTTTGGGGTGGCCATCTTGTCCTTGCATAACAGCCTGATGCCACCTCCTACAGCAGCTGCTCTGGGAATGTGTTGCCCTCCCTCTTGGGAAGAGGGGTGGACGGGCTGGATTAGGAGATTGCTTTGCTGCAGGACTAGATTTTTTTACTGTTGAGTGCCTTTATCGTCTGGAATGAACAAAGCTGATGTTTTTCTAGGCTTTTTTTGGGAATCTGAATGCCTGCCTGGTTTCATAACCCTTCTCAAATGCAAGTGCTAACTCAAACCGTTTCTGCCTCTGGCCAGGGACGGCTGGGCGTGAGCAGCCTTCTTCTGCAGGGCTGGTGAAGTTGTGTAAGCGAGACTGACCCATGCCGGGGTAACGAAACCAGAACTGTCACGCGCTGCGAGCCTCCTCACTGCTTTCCTGTAACTCTTACAAGCAATAAAACATCTTTGGTGTGGAGGTGGTTAATTCTGATCCTGCCTGGGGACAGTCCCTTTAAGGTCTCCTGGCTTCAGTTTCCACTTCCCTTTGTCGCTGATAAGAGCCAAAGGCTTGGCCCGGGGTGGGGATTGCTGCTGCCTCTCCTTTCTCCCTCCCCAAGGGCAGATCTGGATTGGATTTGGGGTTTCTCTGAGCTATGACCACAGGATGAGCTGGCTGCATTAGTCACCTCGCTACGGCACAACCTGACCTCAAACGGCTCTTTCTAGAATATTCAAGAACCAGGGAGGTACCAGACATCTCCAGGATGTCTGAAACGCAGGCAGCCCAGGTAATAAACTTGGGAATTTATTTATTATGCTTTGAGGAAGGAACTGGGATTTATTCAGTGCTGGAAACATTCAGGCTTTGTAGGGTTATGCTCCCCACCCCCTTCCTCACTCAGTGCAGACTGAGTGCTCCGTGTTCTCAGGTGTCCTTGAGGTCCTTGCTCCTCTGTGCGATTTAAAAAAAAAAACCCAAACAAGTATGGAATAGTGGGAAGTGCCAGACATTCCTCTTGTATTTATAAGACTGGTCTTTCCAGCAGAATTCAGTCAGTGCTTTGTGAATACACGGTAGTGAGGGGCAGGAGAAAGTATAAAAAAGCGAAACTGTTGGCAGCAGGGCACGTTGCTGCGGGCAGATGGGTATTTGGGATCCTTTTTGGCTGCTGCGTGTCTTCTTTCACCCCTGGACAAGGTCACAGCGACTCTGGTTAATTTTTCTGAACTCGCTGAACTGCTGGAACATCTTGTGAAGGGGATTCTGACTCAGAGCTTCGCTTTCCTTTCTTTTTATATATTTATAAAGACTTTAGAGGGGTTTAAAATTGTATTTGTAAATGACCTGGGGTGTGGGGATTTCAGTGAGATAGGGAGAGCTCACCTGCCTGTTTTTAAAACCTTCCAAGTCACGCTCGAGATGCAGTTTCTGTCTGGGGATACCATAGTTTTGTATTCCTCTTTTTCCCAGAAGCTGCTCGGACCTGCTCACCGGTGTTTATGTGGAGATGGTTTCCCAGCAAAGGCTTGGGGTTTTTGGCACCCAGAGAAGCTAGTGCTGCTGCGCAGGTGTTGGAGGATGCAGCAGCAAGTGTTAGAGGGCTAAAACACAATGTTTTGGGGCTGACCAGAGGGTTTTCCTACGATAATAGGACTCTGTCGAGCTTTTTATGTGGGCAGACCTTCTTGTTCTGACTCTGGTGAATCAGCAGCTTCTGGCAGGGCTGAGGGAAAGGAGCCTTTGCCAGGACAAATTATGGTTTTTCACTGGCCTGACTCTTTTTCTGCCGCATGGGAGCGAGGCAGTGGTGAGTCAGGGCTGCCTGCAAGAGGATCTGCACGATCTGCACGTACAGCAGAAGCAGCCGAGGGGAGGAGCGAGTGGAGCCTCTGCGGCAGCAGGGAAGCACATGGCAGGCTGGCAGGAGATCTCTGCCTTCACCTTTAGAGGCTTCGTTCTGCTCTAGCTTTGACAAAGCTTTCAGCTTGATTAGTGCCTCTGGCTCAAGCTGAATACACTGAGCTTAACACCATTTTATGATTTATTGTTTTTTTCCTGTCTGCTTGTGGCAGGCCAAACAGAACCTGTTCTGTCCCTGCCTTTGGCTGAGCAGTAGCCTGTTTTTCTAGGAGCACCAGGCTGAAGATGTATCTTTAGAGGTGAAGGCAGCTAATGCTGGAAGAGCAGCCTGGGTTGAATATCCCGTGTGCCCAGGTTTCAAGTCAAACTGCTGTTTGAAGTCAAAGCTGGTGCTCTGCCCATGCCAATAGCTACAGCCTTGCATCACTCTCTTACCAGATGCTTTTTGAATGCAGGCAGTCTAGCCTGGGCAGGTTGAGGAGGACAAACAGCTTTACTGCTATTTGAGAACAAAGTTCTGGTATAATGTGTTATGGGCAATTAGAAATGCCCGACAGCACCAGCACTGCTGGGAAATGAGTGTCCTCCCATCCCAGTGGACAGTTAAGCTTACAGTTCAGCATCCTCTTTGGATTGTGGGCTGCTCCTGCTGTTGTGGGGATGCTCTAGTCCTGTAGAGGCAAGCAGCCTGAGTTCAGAGAGATTTTGTTTTTTTATCCAANGACTGACTTTGTGTTTCTTGGCAGAAGATTTGCCTACTTAAGAGTGTTTCTGCAGTCCCACTAGTGCTAAGCAGCCCCGCTCCCCAGCTGCGATGGGAAATGCAGTCAGGCCTGTAGAAGAAATGACTAGAAAGCTGGGAGGGAGGAGGCAGAATCTCTGCCTGCGCACTCAAGTGCTTGAATTTTGTTGCGTTGTGTAGCTCCGGGGGAAGACTGGCAATGAAGAGAAGCTATGAAGGGAACATCTGCATAGAAGGCAGGTGAGCTTTGGGTGGCATATGCGGGGAATGACATGGAAATTAGATGTGTGTCTTACCTGTGTCTAAGACTCAAGTAGGCACATAAGTTTGACCCAGTAGCAGCTTTCTTGTTACCTCCGTATCCACAACACGGGTGTGTTGGTGTCTCTGCTTGATGGGCAAGTTTGCGTGATTCCTAAACCTGGCGCCACTTTCTTCTCTCGTAGACACAGGATTCCAGCAACAATGTCGAAGCACCACGATGCAGGGACCGCTTTCATCCAGACCCAGCAGCTGCACGCTGCCATGGCAGACACCTTCCTGGAACACATGTGCCGTTTGGACATCGATTCGGAGCCAACCATTGCCAGGAACACCGGCATCATCTGCACCATCGGTACCTATTCCTAGACAGGAGAGAGTTGCAGCCGTGAACCCTGTTTTGGTGAAACTTGTTAGGGAAATTGTGGGAAGGCTTCAGCTTTCATACCTTGCCAGGGCTGAACTCATGTTTGAGGAGCATGACTTTCCCATGTCTGCCTAGCCTGTGGTATTGCTTCAATCAGAGCTGCTTAGGTTCTGCTGTGCTCTAGGCAAGTTAAAACAAACCCTGGTGATGTAGAGATGAGCTCCTCAGCGCTGAGCAAGTCTGCATATGTTATACCTTTTCTCTTCCACATGAAAGAGCCTGGTATCCGTGGGTTATCTTAATTATTTTTATGAAGTTAATATCAAACTCTTTTCTCCTCCTAGGCCCAGCCTCCCGCTCGGTCGACAAGCTGAAGGAAATGATTAAATCTGGAATGAATGTTGCCCGCCTGAACTTCTCTCACGGCACCCATGAGGTGAGGGTGGGGTCTGGGCCGATGCGGCCCTGGTGGGCTGTGTGCGTGTGTCTGCTGGCCCTTTCTCTGGTGGAGGAGGGAAATCCAGCCTGGTCCAGACCAGCCTTAGTGTGGGAAGCTGAAACTTGGCTCTGCTTCTTGGGGAAAATGCGCTGGCTGTACATGCTGAGCCTGTGTAATTGCTGATAACATCGAAGTGTGCTTTCTGACCCATTTTGAAAGCAATTGCAGTTGGTTCCGCACCATTCCCTGTACCAGAAGGCCAGGTAACTGATATTCGACACTTGTGTGTCAACTCCTTACTGTGAAACCCTCACATCTTGCTGTTCACTGTACAAAACTGCCACCTCTCAGCTCACAGTGGGAGCAGAGAGCGTCTGTTCCTGTTCTGCTGTGCACTGCGGCAGGGGTGCTGACTACCAGGTGCTCATCTCGCTTCCTCTTTTATCACTGGGTCTTTTGCAAGCGAGTGATCAATGAGTAACCTTGTCTCAAAGGAAAGCTGTTAGTCATTTGAAGTAATTACTGTGAATGACTAAAAGAATTGAACTCCTGGATTTGCTCAGCTAACCCTCCGCTCCGGTTGTGCTCCTGGCAGTCAGGAGCCTGGCACTGCTCTCCCTGGGAGGTGGTGCAGGGAGCTTCTAAGAATAAAGTCGAAAGAAATCAACACTGTTGGTGGCAAACAAGCCTTCATTGATATAAATAGATGAGGTCCTCGGTGATACTGGAGGAGCTGAGGATCCCGTTCCAGGTTGCCTAGAATGCCACCTTATGCCTTTCCTCCGGAGTTTTTTTACCCTGGCTGCCCTCCAGCTTACAAAATGTCAGGCAGTAGCCAGTAGCAGCTGTAGGTGGCTTTATTTACTGAACCATGAGCCTCGCGGTGTGTAAAAGCTTGCTCTCTTACCCCCATGGCCTTTAAAGGCCACAGGGCACTGTCAAAGCTGAAAGGTCTGATACTTAGCTGTGGGGAACCGTCGGACCTTGACTAAACGTCCCAGAGTAGTGTCGGTGCATAGGCTGCAGTTAGCAAAATCTGCCTGAAGAAAGAGCACCGTGGAATAACTCTGCCTCTCAGTAGTCGAATACTGCAGCTGAGTGGCTGGTCATGAAGTCGGGCTGAAGCTGGGAATTCTCACACTGTTAATGCCCAGCAGAGCTGTTACTGTTTTGTGTACTTGTTAGCTTAGGCTGAGGACAGCGACTGTGACTCTCTGCTTTGGGAGAGCTCTCATTGCACATTTTGTATGGGTGAGGTCAGATTGCAGCAGTCTGGCCTTGCTGTCGGCTCCTATTGAGTTTGACTGCTGAATCCCCTCCTGACTCCTGCAAAACACTAACTTCCAGTGAAGCCCCCAAAGAGTTTCCATCTCTCATGAATGCCATGGTTCTTGTGTTCACCCCAAAGCATTTAACAGGGCTTTGACTTTAACAGGTGCTTTAACACCTAGCTGCTACCCTTTTACATAGAAAAAAAAAATTGCTTTCACCAGCTCTGTCTGCATTCCTGTTCTGCATCTGTAACTCTTCAGGACATCAGACTCCCTAGGAGGCAGTTAAGTCATTGCTATCAAACTAAAAAGGAAAAGTCACAGGTGACTGGGACCAGATAAACTTAATTGCACCACTCAGGTGTATTTTCTGTGCTGCGTGGAAGGGCTGGGGCCGCCTCAGTTTCCACTTACATGCTCTGTCAGTAACCTACATTTCTCCTGCTCTCAGGAGTTAGCAGCTGGGGTGTATCTCTGGCTGAGGGCGTGCACATGAACTTCAGCACAGCTTTTTCTCGCCTTCCTGGTGCTGGGTTATTGTCCCCAATAGTGAAGTCAGCATGCAGGGCTCGCATTGTCAAGGCAGACAAGTGGCGTGGGGGGAACTGGGTTTTTCCAGATGAGTCAGGTCAAATGCCATTTGTCTGTGGCACAGAGAGGGGAAAGAGTATTTCTTATCTACAAAAGTCTG
Organism: Piaya cayana; assembly: GCA_013389865.1. NCBI lineage: Eukaryota > Metazoa > Chordata > Aves > Cuculiformes > Coccyzidae > Piaya > Piaya cayana. Next base: position 340,701 of record WAAB01005369.1, read on the forward strand.
TCGTGCATTGCACAAGCTGCAATCAAGGTTATCTCTTAAAAATTGTTTAAGCAACTAAAGTAAACTGATCTGGTCATCTGAAGCTTATTTGAGGTAGTTGGGATTGGGCTTTGCCTGTAGAACTGTCCGGGAACTGGCGGCCTTAGTGAAATGCTCTTGCACAAGTGAAAGTTTGGAAGCTGGGTGCGAGGTGTGATTGCTTTGGCTTCTGAAATAAAATGTAAATATTTAAAGGATTTGCTATAAAAGGTCATTATCCATTTACCTTCAGAGGAAATTTAAGCCAAAGAGTTGTAAAAAGTGCTTATCCATCTGCTTGCTTTGTGGGCCTGATAAGAGGCATCAGGCTGGAAGTATTGAGCTGGAGTCAGAAGAAGGGAAGTCAGTGAAATGTGACAGTTGCTTAACCGTGACAGTTCCTGGCATTCAGGAGTCTTTCCATGCACATAATTGTCCTACTGCCAGTGCTGTTTGTGTTCTGCCATGTTGAATATGCAGGTGTTCAGCAAAGCTTTGGGAAACATTCTTCCTAAAAGCCTGTTGGTCACTGGGCCATCTTCAGATGGCAAGTGTACGTCCTGATGGAAAACCACTTCAGCCAAGTGCCTGGGCTGTCTGCTTGAGTTGTTCTTCTTGGATTAGAACTGGGGGACAGCAGAAGCACAGCCGTGTAACTGCTGGACTCTGCTTTGTGTGGGGAAGGCTATTGTACCCTCATACTCTGCTTTCCTGGAAACTCAGTCTGAATTAAGTTATAGAGCTAGAACTAAAACTGAGCATAATGTGAGAGCAGAGTTTTCAGCTTGGGCAGTGTGGTGGAATTGACTTGAATGTTTCCATCTCCATCTTTTTCCTTGCTAGTACCATGAGGGCACAATCAAGAACGTACGAGAAGCCACAGAGAGCTTTGCCTCTGATCCTATCACCTACAGACCTGTGGCTATTGCACTGGATACCAAGGGACCTGAAATCCGAACTGGACTCATTAAGGGAGTAAGTGGCCCTTTTTTTTGCCCCCGCTCCCACTTTTTCCAGTATGTGAGACTTCATATTGTGTTGTGCCTGTGGCCTCATTTCTAAACAAAATGTCTGAAGGTAACAAGCTGACTACCAAAGATTGGGACAGGCTGCTGCAGGCGGGGAGGTGCTTGTCTGCTGGTTTTTACTGGTTTTGCTAAAACGCATGTCTTGACACGCAGAGCGGCACAGCAGAAGTGGAGCTCAAGAAAGGCGCCCAGCTCAAAGTGACCCTGGACGATTCCTTCATGGAGAACTGCGATGAGAATGTGCTGTGGGTGGACTACAAGAATCTCATCAAGGTCATAGAAGTTGGCAGCAAAATCTATGTGGACGATGGTCTGATTTCCTTGCTGGTTAAGGAAAAAGGTGAGTGACAATGATTCCAGTTATGCCTGTTTTTAACTCAGTGCTTTCCCTGCACTGTTTTCTACCTTGCAGTTTTTATTAAAGAAAGATGTACATGGTTCTTAATGTCGTGAGACTGAGCAAAACTTTCTCTACTTCAACTGTAGCAAATTTCTGAAACGTAACTGTAACTGGGTTTCACTAGATGGTCAAGTAAAACCCTTCTTTGAAGGTGAATGTGTGGTACAACATAGCAGTGCTCATGGTCAGAACCTTTTTAGCTAATTCACGCTTTAGCCAGGCTAACTCATGCTTTTAATGCAGGATTTAACTAGTTTTACAGCACGAACCTTGTGGTTTGTGGTTAGAGACAGAACTAGGTTTAACTGGCAATGCATAGAGGCAAGGTTAGTTCCACAGTACTTACTTTATGGTGTTGCCTCTAATCCAGAGCTTGTGGGGAGATCGAGGTGAGGCTTTTGGGGTGCTCAGGTTGCTATTCCAGGGCTCTCATGCAGAAATGCTCCCTGGTACATTTGAGGGAGGCAATCCCCAACTCCCGCACAGAACAAGTGGCATCTTCTCCAGGAGCAGAGTACAATTGTTTTTAAACTGGTCTCTTGTGTTCCCACGGGTAAGTTGCAAGCTTGAGTATTAGATGAGTCGCTGAAGAGAGCTGTGATGCGTGTTTATCACGTGCAGTTGCTGTTGGCGCTGCCGTTATCAGGCAGGGAGGTGGTATGGGAGCTGGCAGCAGGGAGCCTGCTGGTAAACACTTGACTGTGGGAACACATCTGTTTCAGGCAAGGACTATGTCATGACGGAGATTGAGAACGGCGGCATGCTTGGAAGCAAGAAGGGAGTGAACCTGCCTGGCGCTGCTGTTGACCTGCCCGCGGTCTCTGAGAAGGACATTCAGGACCTCAAATTTGGTGTGGAGCAGAATGTGGATATGGTGTTTGCTTCCTTCATCCGCAAAGCTGCAGATGTCCACGCTGTCAGGAAGGTGCTAGGGGAAAAGGGAAAGAACATCAAGATCATCAGCAAGATCGAGAACCATGAGGGTGTGCGCAGGTGAGCTTTGTGCACGTGACACTTCAGATTTATCGCCCTGTATCAGCAGAAGAACACATGCCCTGAGCTCCTGGGG